>JZLH01S0027440.1:0-13040 GCA_001188425.1 Eucidaris tribuloides | reverse complement strand
TTTTTTTGCCTCAATCGCTGTTTCTGCCTGGATCATCGCAAGGGACTCGTATAAAGTACCCACACTGTACATCTTAGCATACCATTGGTTTCATGAGGAGCGAAATACATGTTAATGTAACATCGAGAAATAATTCCTCTGGGCAGGTGCGACATTTAAGATTAATATGTAACATAATTACTCTCAAAGCATGACCTTTTTTCGACGCTATGCACGGGTATGTCCACACTCGAAAGTATTTTAATATGATATCGATCATATTTTGTTTGTAATATGAAAGTTTAGAGGACTAATTGGGTCACACAAATTTTAACTTGGAGTTTCAGTTTTCAAGGTTAATTCTAGCAATTTCACCATCGCATGCCCTTGTTGTTTGCATGGTTTCCAATGACATTCTTAAAATATTTTCACAGACGTTTATGCATTCCTGCTCACAACAACAAAACACAACAACACAGCAACAATCAAATCATTTTGCATATCAATCATTATGTTATGGAGATGAAACTCATTTTAGGAATTCACTTTCCCTCTATATATTTACAATATTTTGATTGTCAGCAGGGGCGCAAATCCAGGGAGGACAGGGGGACATGTCCCCTCCCCCACGAATCGGGAGGTGGGGGACACAATATCAAATGTCTCCCCCACGATTTGGTGAAAAAAAAATCAAAATTTTCCTGACTCCACCCCCCCCCCCCCCGCTGAGCGATTTTTCGACGGCTGGCATGACCGGGGAAAATTTTGGACCTTGGATTTGGGGAAAAAAATTGCGTCACTAACCCCTCCCCCGCTGAGCGAGTTTTCGGCGGCTGGCATGACCGGGGAAAATTTTGAACCTTGGATTTTGTAAAAGAAAAAATCGTTATTACGACAAATTATGTCCCCCCCCTACCTGCCTACATTTCAAAATGGATTTGCGCCACTGATTGTCAGATTCGTGCAGTATTTAGGAAAACATTACAAGTATTATGTGGAGCACTTGAGGACTAGAAGTGCAAATAATGAACCAAATTTAAAAACTTCGCGTCCACACTATCAAGATGTCGCAGAACATGTCGTTTTCAGAATAATCGGAGAAAGGGAAGGGGTGGGCTGGGGTCCTGTCCAAGGCTCGTCCTCATGTGAGAATCATCGTTGTAACTAGGTAGCATTATAACGTCAAACGTGTTCCAACTATGTTAACATGTTTGTCCAACGCCATTTCTTCATGGCTCTATGCATTCAACATGGACACCGTTGGAGAATTAATACTAATTTGTTATCACTCCAGTGCAGTAATTTGATTTCAAATCTAGCCCTATGCAAGCACTACATTGTCCACGGACCATTTACCACTTCCGAACCTCACGAAGAAACAGAAATTATTGTTTCCTTGAGTTGGAATCGGTGGCTTTTTAGCCAGCGCCCGGTTAATTACACCGACAAACACGTGGCCTTCGCAGCATGCCAGATAGCCGTTTGAAAATCTTGGCTTGATTCATTACAATTATTGATTGGTTTCGTTCCTAGAAAAGTTGATTGCCTTACACAACAGAGTGAATACAACAGAGAGAATAGTGTTTGACACCTCTGATTCATATTAATCGAGCGTGTTCATATGTATTGGTATGTATATACTTATGAATATTTTCCTAGATAAAAACTTACCGAGATACATGTACTTCCATTGACGGCTGTGATAAACTTTGTGCGTAAAATATGCGTATTAAGGAAATAAAATTACCTTAAAGAGACACAACATGTCTCCATAAAATCACCTTAAAGAGATTTGTCTCCTTAAAATACACACATTTACGACTGCCTGTCTCCTAAATGTGGGATCTAGGCATATTGTGTAAATTGTACACATGTGCATACAATGAATATATTAAATGATTGAATGAATATATAACATTTCGAGGATATTATTTAATTGTAAAACAGGGCATTTTTTTCTAAATTGAATCGGGAAATGGTAAAGATAATGATGATTTACAAAAATTACGCTTGTGTAGCTTTGGAAACAATGAAACGACAAAGCGGCAGTACGTGCTAGGATGCCAAGTGAGTATTTAATAACCAGTGATGAGATGATATTGGTCAAAAAAATTGCTCATTAATTTTTCTGTAGTTTTTTTTAATCGATCTGAAATGCTTTGTGTGACTTGTAAGTTGCAACTGGTCCCATTTCATCTCGTTGAGTGAGCTCTTTCAGATATTTAAATGAACAACAAGTTTCGCTATAATTAAATAACCTTGAACCGAAAAAGAATGAAAACCTGTGACACATTGATATCAAATGGCATCAGGAACTTCAATCATTTTAACCTGAAAGCGACGATGGGGTCACGTAAACAAATTGCATAATTTCAAAACTATAATAATGAAATTAAACAAAGCACGTTTACTAATATTGGTCTCATGTCAAAGAACGCGAAATATCAAAATATTTATGTTTTGTTAACACGGATATTGGTGCTGGCATTCTCACTCAATTTTGGGTGATGTTTATGGGGTCCGTGCATTTGTATAGGCCTATGTGTACTTTTTATACGATATATTTATATACGATTTGTTTATATGTATCATGTGATCTTCTCTACGGGGTCGTATGCATTTTCAACAGAATAAAATGCCTTAAAACCTGTACCCGTTTACTCAACCAAACACTTGGTCAATGAACTTTGGAAAATTGATATCAATTGAAATTCATGGCACTTGGAAGTACATTTACATCTGATGGCGAAGGTATGTGTGCAGGGAAAAGAAAGCAAATATTTGAAATTGATGTCTGGATCGAACCAACGTGAGGCAAATGCGGCTATCAAGCGTGTCATTGACCATATTCCAAGACCATCGATACTACTTGCTTAGCTCTACAGGAGGCATCTGTCTTTATCAGGAAGACGTTGTTTATCTAGCCAGTGACAGGTGAAATGGACTCCATACGGGTGGAAAATGACCTAGAAGATACCAAACTCATTCACATTAAAGGAGCAACGTTATCGCGTTGACGACGCTGTGATGTCAACTGCATTTATGTTACAAATCTCGTATCTTATTCCGAACATCCGGAATACCCAGTATGAAAAAATGTTCTTTAATTGCTTAGCCATACATGCATTCGTATATCGCAAACTACTTGTATCTGATGTAGACCACGTACGCCACTATTTACGTGTTGGAATGCCGATATTTTTGAAGTAGCATACCATGCTCTTAAAGCACATTTGGCCATTCAAAATCAGTTCGTACATTTTTCTTGGAAATGTAAGCGATATGCGTATGGCTTTCCGTTTCTTTTTGTGTAATACGATTTGAATTTTTATACATAAACCAGGCGTTCCTTTAAGAATAAATGAAGGATATAAATGAATGGGTTCTATCTATCAAATGATCAGAAACTGAGACAATGAGGCAGCGGATAACTTTCAAGTTACCGTGGACAGTGTTGTTAATGGGGCAGGTATTTCCTACACGAGAAACGCATTTTCGCTTACCTCTCAAAAGATCTCAGGAAGTTAATCTTTCAACGCAATATTTCGACGAATCTGTAAACGTCAAGCAATCTTACAAAAGACAGATGAAATCCAGCGGTAAGCAAAATGTCAGTAAAAAGGGATACCCCAGCTCAACAAAGCAGGTATCTTCAGACAGTAGCTTTTTTATGCTTAATTTCATAATCGAATGTAATTGTGATAGACGATAAATGTCATAAATGAAGTTAGCTTGTGTCTTTTTCTAAACATTAACTCTTCTGATACCAACTAGCCCCTTGGGAAAGGCCTGTCAGTATAACTATGTGAATAGTCATATCCTCAAAGTGAATTTAAAGAAAGATATTTGCTAATGAGTGTCGTTGATTAAGAACTTGTTCAATGAAAACGTCTATAAGGAGAAAAAAAAATTATATCGACATATTCATCTATGTTTGATGGAAAGTGCACAAGGTGACACACTGTGATAAAGATAGTTTAGATGGATTGTCTGACGTGATAATTCTTAAAATGCCCCTAAAGTTTCATTCAAACTGTACCACAATTTACTCTGGTTATCCAGTCCATTATTGTATTTACTTCTAACGAGAAAATCAAAATAGGAGGAGACAGAAACCCAAAGGTAATATAGTTGATTATGTCACATTAAGTTCAAATACGTACAATCGACTTAAAGGTATTGGCTAACATTTACCACAGTTAAAAAAATCTGAGCCGCATGATTCCCCATGCTACGGTGTCTTTGATGAGGTCTAAAAATGAAGCCCTGAAAAAATTGTATTTCAAAATGATTATTTAGTGCTTTAAAAAAGTGAAAATCGTAAGTTGACCAGATTCACTTGCCCATTTCCTCCCATAGACTTACTGTGTGTACACCTAGGTTAATAAAACTCGCCCCGAGTTTTATTGTTTATTCATGTATAACTTGCCATTGGTAGTGTAACTTTCCAAACTTTTGTATTCTAGAGTGTTTATTTGTCCATTTGAACACTACTATGTAGTTCAGATATCAAAGTTTGACAATTTTTTAAATTGAAGCTCCACAATGTTAGCCTATCACTTTAAAAATAGTCATGTAATTTGAATACGATTTGTTTCCAATGGATCGAACTGTTCATCATTTACTGCATACCCAAATAATTATCATTGTTGGTCAGTTGTATGGATGTTGATTGACCTTCCAGGCTATAAGTCATATCAAGTCTTAACGTATCAGAGAAATTACACCTCTATGGAAATTGTGTGTATTGTGTGGTTCATATTTGCGACTTCGGCACATTAAAAGTTAATTAACAAGAGGTCTGTCAATATTCTGACTGCCTTATACATGGAATTGTGCTTTTGATGTCCATTATTGTACATTTGGTTACAGAGATGGACTCATGTTGTTGAATTTTAGCAACACTGCAAAAAACATTTTAGCGACTTAAAAGCAATGCGACATGTGGACAATCGATAAACACCTGTGTTCAACGCATTCGGTGCAATCAGTCAATTTTATTTCATGATAACAAATCTCGCTGGATATGTTTACTATCATTTACACAAATGTCCCAATGTCGATTGATTTTCATATTCTCTTCTTCTAAATATAGGGAGACAACCACAACGGTAATCTGATGGGGCGTCCTAACACCTTTAATACCTTTTCATGAATACACTATTCTCGAGACACTTTGTGTGAATATGGACCGGTGCAATATAAATAAGAAAAGAAGAAAAAAGAAAACATCTGCCGTTTGATTCCGTGGTCGTCATATATGAATTATATGAATATAAATGATCAAAGTATATAAGATGTTATTGTGATATAAGAAATGATGTTTATTTCAATAGGTAAACTCGATTTGTATTGAAGACAAATTTTAAATCTTTATTGTGTAACCTCGTAGCTGTATTTGTATCTACTTTTAAAATCTCTTTCAGTAGGAAGTTATATTTTCCCTTTTTACAATTTTATATGTCGTTCTCTCTGTATTTTTTGACAGTATTATGATTCCAATGTTGATTATTTTGATTGCTTAATATACTTTGGTTAATGTTTCTTATGTTTCTTTTGTTTTATGTACTTTATGTATTTACTTGCATTGGAAGTTCAGTTATTTCTAAATTCCTTGATTTAACGTATCATTTTCATTGTTAAGTTTAAATATGATACTGTAAAATTACTATTTATGATTTTGTAAATATTGTAAAAAAATCTGCAATTCAACCAGTTCACTCCATATGGCTCCAATTGATAATGTTTTTAAAATAAACCATTATCATTATGTATGTGTACAATTAAGTACAATACTTAAAATCAATCTACTTCTCCATATGTTATGGGATTTCAGTGAAGCAATAAATTATAAGCAGAGTGTAACGGGTTTTCTGCGCATTATTGCAAAACAAAAGTACTAGTTTGCATGAGTCAAAGAGCTGTTTCACTATTTGCATTAGTCAGGGAGCGTTTTCACTATCAACAGCTATGTCTGACGTACTATCAGTGAAATGCTACCACCGTGACCTATATAATCCATCACACATATCACATCAGACATAACCACATTAAGATCGATCAATTTATCAGTTACTATAGTTAACCTTTGTACGATGGGCTTTCCCTCCTAGAGATTATTCCAGCGTCTTCCGAACAACGTGCTGGAAAAGAATCATTTAGATTGTATACAATAAAGGTATGGACATATAGTGTTTACTTCTTTTTTAAATCATGCATTATTCATTGCAACAATACATGTAATTGATTGCAAGTACGCCTTGGGAAAAGATCTTGCTACTCGTATTACAAAGCCGGGGTTAATTTATTCACGTTATTAGAGCAATTATCTTGTTTGTTCACGATTTTAACGGCAATCGGTGACAACTGTACAGGCAAGGTCTGTTTCTGCAAAATATCGATGCTTGATTTGTTTTTCTTCTTTTTTTTGGGGGGGGGAATAAGTAATTTCTAAATTTTCACACAAACTATATCATTATTACTCTAGTGTTTGATTATAAGAGCTCCAGTTTTCAATATGAAAAAAGTTCATGAAGATGTTCAGTATGCAAAATATGTGTACTTTGCACCACAAATCTGCTAAAAAATACTGGAATAGAAAAGTATTAATTATTCTTTACATAGTTGAATATTTTCTTTGCAAGATTTCATAATCTTAAGTAACAGGGTATTTGTTGTACATTTTGCTAACCATTTCAACTTTAACACAGGAGGAGCATTAAATATCAGTCTTTTTGTGAATGAAGCGGATTTTTCTTTAAGGGCATTCCTACAAAGAAAGGTAATTTTGTCCCATTTGTAAGAGGAGATTATCCCTTAAAGCAGGGCCTACACGAGAAGATTGCTTTCTTCCCATGAGTACTCAAAAGTGGAGCGTCAAGATGTAAGTGTTAAGATAAGCAGAGTCGTCTGGGAGTGATGAGGTGAAGTGAATGGGCAAAAACACCGGTGAGAAATTCTGAATGGATTGATAACAAGTAACATATTCTGAAAGCAATGCACTTTGGACAGGGAGCCAGTGCTAAAATTTCCAATTGGAGATGTAGGGAACCTTTGGGAAATGGAGATGGGAACGTTGCAAGTTTAGCATTGGACGGCATATTACTCCTTCCATTGCCACATTCTAAATATCACCTGTACAGTGTGAAGAATTTTTGCCGCAATGATAGTTTAAGTGTCAATGTGAAAAATAGTGTACGCTCTATACATTGCAATACCAAACTTGACTTCACGAATTAGTTATTTCCAATAAACATGGCTCGAATGGTGTCTGAACGGTGTCTGAATGGTTTCTACACTATGAAATGAACTAGGAAATGAAAATTTTCACATTGTATTGCTGAGGAAAATGAACTTTAATACATATGCAAAGGGTTCACTGTATTTAGTGAACCCGGGCCTCCTCTGAATAAAATCCAGCTTGCCATTTGTTAATGAGTGAGAGATGAAGAGGTATCGAGTGTCAGTTGAAAGGTATAAAACATAGGAAAATGTGGATATGTTTATCAGTACCTTAATGTACTCACCTCGGAAAATTAAATTTATATCACAGATGCTATTGATGACTGCCTTTACTTCTCCAAAATAATGAATCGAGACTTTCTCATGCGTGCCTGCCAATGTATTGTTTCAATTCAAGGCCACACGTTGCTGATTAATCCTGCACTGAATGGCCATCGCAATGACGGTATATATTCTGCTGAATGTACGGCGAATCAAAAGAATGCACAGAGTTAATATGAATATTTTCGACGTTGATGCTGCAACTCGGCGATTCTCAGAAGTGTCCTAGATCCTTCTTATCTTTATTGAGCACCACGCCCAAGTCATTGCAATAAGGGAGGTCGTCGAAACTGGTAATCCTCTATATTGAAAATGCAACAACACGAGTTCTAGTTTTTATCTCAACTAGCCTAGTTTATTCCAGGTATATGTTTGGTATTCCAGACCAATATACCTGAATAGAGATTCAGAAGATCGGTATTCTTGTCGAGCGGTAAAGATACTTGGCGGTAAAAATGTTTGTACTTTTTTCCCTCGAGCCAATTGGGATAAAATCGCTATAAATATTCGCTAGACTGTCTTCTAAAGAAATCCAGCCGATTCGTTATTCGCAGCAATGCATTCATCTTATTAGATTCAATATCAAAACAGCGTCTTCAAGACAGAGTTCGAAAAGAGCTGGAACCGACATGTAATATTGCGGAGAAGGAATAAACCCTCAGTCACGGTAATTATCTCTGTGTGTGCTCTTGTGACAATAGACTTAGCTGGTATAGACGGGGTCGCTCTAAACGCATAGCGATAGGTCTAACCATACCTGACGTTACTCGTTGGGGTTACTTTGATGAAGCGGATAGTTCACCGAACGACGTACAGAGACTGTTACAGCACACGCATCTATGTTTAGTCGTGTTGCGGAGTAGTTAGCACGTCATAATTATTGCAAGGTATGTTGTTATGGATGAATGAGAAAGGAGCTGGATGTTCAATTGACTGTACTGGTGCATTGTGACATATAACGTAATGTCTTAACCACCATGCAAGAACTAAATGTTGATCTTTGATTTATATAGATATGACTTTCATTTAATGCTTAGAAAAGATATTGTGGTAAAGTGTGAAGTATCAGAAAGTTCTCGCACACACACACACACACACACACACACACACACACACACACACACACACACACACACACACACACACACACACACACACACACACACACACACACACACACACACACACACACACACACACACACACACACACACACACACACACACACACACACACACACACACACACACACACACACACTACACACACACACACACACACACACACACACACACACACACACACACACACACAACACACACACACACACACACACACACAACACACACACACACACACACACACACACACATAGTACACGCACACACACACACACGCGCACACACATACATACACGCATACACACACATGAACGCACCACCCACACGTGTACACACATACACATACACGCACGTGCACACACTGATATACAGACGCACAAGAACATACACGCCACGCCCATATCAGGTAGTTTTTAAGGGGGTGCGTAAGAAAAGAAAACGGACCTTTCATAGGGAGCCGCGGAACTCTTTTTAATGCGGGGGAAGGGCTGCCTGCCCAGGCGGGTGAATGCCAGGGCCTCGCCTTAAATCCTATAGGGTCCCGGTTGGGGGTCAAGGGGCGGAGCTCCCTAAAGCTCAGGGCTTTTAGCAGTTTCATGAGGTTATTTTGACCCTCCGCTAACACTATTTTTTTGTGTAGTGGACAGTGAACAATAATCAAATGCCACCCCATATTGAAAGTGGGGTGCTAGTTATTTTTTTGGCACTTCATCCGAAGATATAATTTTATATTCTGACATTTTTTATTGCAGGGTCATTTAAAAACCGGGTGATAATTTGTGGGGTCAGGGGGCGGAGCCACCTGAAGTTCAGGAGTTCAGGAGTTCGAGGGGTTTTATATGCATATTTTGACTCTCTGATAACACTAGTTACGCGAAATGGACAATCAAGAATAAGAACCGGATATTAATTTTGACAAAATTAGCATTAAACTACTTAGTTCAAAATCGTTTTTACTTGAAAATCAGGGGGAGGGGGATGATTGTGCAGGCCATTCCTCCCTCGGCTAAATTGGGGGATATATCCCGCATCCGCCAAGGATTTACACCAGTGCCCATTGTAAACGTCCCTTGTTACCACCCCGTTAGGAGCAGAAGACCAGTTGTTTTGGGGATCAGAAATACGAATGTACTAACGGAATAAAGGTGACACGACGACGATAATGATAATAATGATAATGACAATAATAATATCAATAATAATTATAACTATAATGATGATGATAATAACAATAATACTAATAATAATCATAATCGTTATCATAATGATAATCGCTATAATAATAATCATAATAATCAAATTAATACTAAAAAAAGGTAATAATAAGTGAAAAAAAATTCTATGATTATTTTTTTTTCCGTGAAACCTGGGCGGGGGGATCGATTGTACATTCATCCACCCACCTTGTGAGCCTGCGTGGGATGCATAAACCCATAGTTCCCCCCTCCCCCCGTTGTTCTTACGCCCCTTGGTACACACATACACCACCACCCCACCAACAAACGCGGGCACACGCACGCACTTACACACACGCACACAAACATTATACACACACTCAACAACGCACACACAGCATTACGACACACAGTCACACACACATATACACACCACCCCACAAAACCACACACACATCAATACACATAACATTACAAACACACAAATACCCACACACACACACACACACACACACACACACACACACACACACACACACACACACACACACACACACACACACACACACACACACACACACACACACACACACACACACACACACACACACACACACACACACACACCCGCTTGCGTGCAAATTGCAGACTGTAGAAGTATATATGGGTGAGAGAGTATGTGTTTGTATGTCTGTCTGTCTGTATCTGACTAGGGTGGTGCACGTCTTTATTTCTTTACAGACAAGCATTCATGTAATGTGTTCTTCCATAATGACAATTTCCACCATATAGTGTACCATCGTATTTTGATGGGATTAGCTAAACCAGACAAAGAGAGAACAAGATTGATACAAACACAGGGACATCCTAGAAGGAGACTTCTCTCCCACACCTCCACGGAAAAGGTAACAATCAACGTCTAGTTGTGATCTTATCAAAATTGGATTATTCGTCATAATGTGATGAATAGAAATGATTAATGATCAGCTTAACGCAATAAATCACCCTGACATATACGAACATGCTCCTTCATGGTTCTTCATGTGTTTTTATGTGTCCGAAAAGTATGGTTCATGACTAATAACTTTTGCAATGACGTGGATATAATTGATAAAATAGACCCTGTCGTGGGAACTTCGAGTAAAACCTATCGTATTGTATATTGGAGCGTTTGGTGCGTAAAGTGCAATTCCCTGAAATAAGACACAAATGCATCCACAATTAAAGCGCAAAACTATCCGCGTTCTTTAATTCAGTCACGCCTACAACGTCGTATTGTTCTATTTACATTCCACTATTTATTTTCCTTTCACTTCATTTTATTTCTTATATCCTAAAGTAAATAAAATATCTTTTACCATCTCGTCACACCCTGGATGATGATAAAGAGTGTGCTTTCTGTTTTATGAACATTTTTCTGTCGGTATAGTATCCTAAGGCTCAAGCATGTGCACTTTGACATACTTTAAGAATTGATTACGGATATGCAAAAGACGGGTCGTCGTACTGAGTAATATTTCCTACTTATAGATTAATTGGAATATTGCTTTTCAAAATGATAGCCGATTGTACAGTGGACCATGGACAGATTGCTGACCGGTTATGTTACTTATACTCAGCATGGGTATTACACATAAATCTTTTGCATAACTAAACTTTTTTTGTCTGTG
This sequence comes from Eucidaris tribuloides, assembly GCA_001188425.1. Lineage (NCBI taxonomy): Eukaryota > Metazoa > Echinodermata > Echinoidea > Cidaroida > Cidaridae > Eucidaris > Eucidaris tribuloides. The sequence continues at coordinate 1,532 of JZLH01S0027440.1, read as the reverse complement.
GTTAAAAACTTTTAAGATTAGCTCATGTTATCGGAAAAGAAAAACAAATCAGAAGTTCAAAATTTGCTGCTTCAATATATAAGAAAAAACAAACAGCAGTTTGTTGACTTCGGGAGGGTATTATATGGCTTACATTGACGTTGAAACACGTAATAAAACCGAGACATTTGCAGCGTTGTATTAATTTGTTAACATACTTTCGCTTCGCATCTCACAAAATAACAACAACGTTACTTTGACCTAGCACTGTAAATTCATTACCTTAAGTACCGGAGGATATTATTATTACCAGGTCGGTGTGCAATGTTCACAAAAGCATGTACTTCGTAAACATTTCCGGGAAACATGTCGTCGTGTCGTTTCGATGACAGATTTTTTTTCCTTCGGAAATAAGTCAGCATCGTAAACAAAAAGGATAGGACCACAGCAGCTGTCTGGCAAACATTTCAGTCCCAGAGGTATTTTCATGAAACACTCGGTGTTGGTGTAACTGTTTTCTTCTTTCAGTTGCATGATTTTTTTGTCAAAGCCCCAAAACACATGTAGGAAATCAGATTTACCAGTAATTTCAAATCAAAACGTGTGTTTCACAGCTGGTTAGTGTTAGAAGAGTAATTCAATCAATTCTTGTAATTTTACTGAGGTGTAGAAGAAAACACATCGGTCAAAGATATTACGTTTAAAGGGAGGTTTGATAACAGCAAGACACAAACATAGGTTTTCATACACTGTGTTGCATATTTACACAGTTTGTTCCACTGGTGCACTATTTGTGACGTAACAAACAAAAAATACTTTACAATCCGTTGCATTATTCTTGCAAAAAAGTAAATAATAATTTAATGATAGATCTGAGGTAATATTTAAAGTCACGCCTGTAGAACTTAATTGCAAGATTTTTTTGAAAGACTTTGCAAAATCACATTTCACACAACTTAACACGTTGGAGATATCTCGGATTGGGGCCTATGGACAATGGGTGTAATATCAGAATCAAAATGTCTCCAACGGGTTAAAAAAAGAATTATATTGTTCTCACATAATTACAGGTGGTTATTTATTAGACAACAAATTATCGTCAGGGCCGTCACTAGACCATTTTGAAGGAGGGGGGGGGGGCAGAAGAAAGAAATCATTTTTGCCAAGCCCAACAGCATCCGACAGGCGGGGACAGGAGGCCGACGATGACGAAAAACAATTTTGCCTGAAAAAATGCCAACCAAACAGCATCGACAAGCTAGTAATAAGGGGATTTACATGATTAATTTGCCGACTAATGAAAATGCCAACTAGGTGCGTGAATTTCCCAGACTATGAGCATGAATGGGGGGGGGGGGTGTCACCCCGGGCTCGTGACGGCCCTGATTATCATGAAGTTTAGATACATTTAATAGAAGAATTTACCCACACATAATTGGAATAAGAAATTAACAAATATTTAAGATTTCACACAAAATTATTAACACTCAGAGCTCGTGTCATACGTCGTACCAAAAGTTCAACAGTTTCTGTCAACATAACCCGTTTAGAAG
>JZLH01S0027423.1:51324-63292 GCA_001188425.1 Eucidaris tribuloides | reverse complement strand
CAAGTCTTGTGCATCTTTTGAGACCATTTTCGTGAAAATTGGACGTACCGTTACGACGCTACACAACTTTTTGTACTTGCATATCAGCCCCAAAACTACTCAAAAACATGATTTTTTTGTATGCTAATTGTGTTTTTTTTCCCATTTTATTCCATATAGATATGGATATTTACACTTTAATTGGCTGCGATTAATTATTTAGCATAATTATGCTCTAAAGTGTCTGTGACAAATTATTCTGGAAAAAACAACAAAAATGTCAGAATATTTTCACCAAAAGTATCTACTTGCTATTTTGAGTGATTTATAGGCAAAATCATAATTTTATGCATTAATTTCCATAATTATTAAGAAAAACAAACAAACATATTTTAAGGAAATCTAACTATACAGCCTTGTATTTTACGTCCGGGTCTATGCGCATGCAAATTTTTGCTACGATCATGCGATCTGCAGCCGAGATCTGAAGAGGGGTCAAACTGACACCCCCCCCCCCTTTCCACCCCAGTAAAAACCTGGTCTGAAACAGCCCAGTTAAAACAGGGTTAAATCTGAGCAAAAATGGCTGTGGTGTGCAAATAAAGAATACAATCTTGAAAGAATAGAGGGCATATTTGTGTTTGTTAGCTTTACTTGTTCATATGGGTTTATCTTCATGAAAAATCTAAGTTTGCTGTATTTAATACTGTAACTCATGCATTGTGAGTTACACTTGTGTCCTTTTTCAATCATTTGCAAATCATGACATAGTGTCAAAAATATGATGTCACCATTTCTTTTTTTAATATTTTGTACTTTTTTTAATTACTGAAGAAGCAGCCATTCTTTTTTGTATGCAGTAGAAATACATGTAACAAACAATGGGGGCATTTACCTTTAGTTGGTAAGTGTATCGCTATTATGAGTATAATTATTGTCCACACCCCATCCCCTTCCTCTGAGTTGTTACTCCCGACATTATCACTCTTACTCATTCCGCACATATTTTACTTGGCTGTAGGACTCTGTAATTATGTTGATCTATATTTACAGTGTGTTCATTGTACACTTGTATTTAGGGCTGAGTCATGACTGTCGTTTACCGTTTACACGCCCGTCAGAGGGTGTAAACGTTTACAAATTTCTGTGTATGTTTACATGATTTTTATCCCATTTTCCTATTCTAGAACAAGACATTCAAAACCAAACTCCACAATTTCTTTTTAGCATAATACAGAACTTAATATTAGCGCTAATAATTTCTGATCCTAAAAAACAAACTCCCGATGATCCTTTTTGGCATAATACGGAACTTAATATTAGCGCTAATAATTTCTGATCCTAAAAAACGAACTCCTGACGATCCTTTTTAGCGTAATACGGAACTTAATTAGCGCTAATAATTTCTGATCTTAAAAAAAACGATCCCCCAACGATCCTTTTTGGCATAATACAGAACTTGATATTAGGGCTAATAATTATTTCCGACCCTAAAAAAACGAACTCCCGACATTTCTTTTTTAGTGACTTGCCGACTAGACAAAAATCGTTTATACTATAAATGACCGTTTACGAGCACCGTTTACACGGAAATTTTATTAACGGGATGACTCAGCCCTACTTATATTTGTATTCTGTGATCCTCTGTAGATTACCAAAATACAAACGTGCACAATGTTATAGTCACCATCTGTTCTTACACACTGTAGCCTAGATTGCGTAGATGAGGGATGTATTTGGCATGTCACCACAAAACGCACCAGAAGTCAGAAAAATACAACATTGTGTTTTTTGTACAGTCTTAAAGTAGAGACTGTCAACTTTAAAATGGTGTATAATTTGTCTAGGATGGACAAAGCAAACCCATTCAAAATCCCACTCACAAGTTTTGGACTATCACCTGAGCCATTATCAGGAAAGAGAAAAACAACTGCAAAGATGAGCTCATTCATAAAAAATGGGAGGACTTCATAAGTTTGGTAAAAGAACTCACTTTCCACAAGAGAACTGTGGATTAAACCATCTTTTTTGGCTGTTACAGTCACTGTCAAAGAACAGCTCACAAATGTAGCTTTGTGGTGATACTACAATTATTACAGGAGGGCTTGAAGATGTTGGATAACAAGCAATTATATTTGATGTTATATTACAGTTAATCTCATGATAAGAGGATCGAATTGGCAAAATTTTCTCACGCTCCCACAAAAACATGGTGGAAGTTGAATGGAAGAAATATCACACTTCTGAATCACTTCTGGCCCTCAAATTTGGTCTGATGAAAATGAGTGTATGAGCTTTTAGAAAATATCAGAATCCCAGAATCACTGTTCGCAACTCCTTTTGTCTTTTGTACCACATTTACACGAAAACTTTCATTGCGACTTATTGTTCATTTTGTGGTGACAGGTCACATATACCTAATTTATACATCAGAACAGTGCAAAGCAGCTATAACCACAATTATTGCAGTTAATTTTGTGACCAACTTTTACTGATTACATGTATGTTAAGAAAATGTGTTTATGTTTGGTGATATTAACACAACTTTATGGAGTTGTGTTGAATTAAAATTATATTCTGGTGAGCAAAGTCTCGTCTAAAGTTGTGCTTGCCAAACAGCCCTTGAAATTAATGGAAATAGTTACAAGAATTGTGATTTGAGATTTATAACAGATGCATATACTTATAGGTTACCAGTATGCATTTCTAGTGACATAGTTTGACCTGCAATGTTTTTTTGATCAAACCAAGGAAAATCACACAATCTCTGTTTTTGTTGATTAAGAATGAGAAGAATGTTAATTCTAAACCCTTGAGGAGGAAAGGATTCTAATGCTATAGAGTTGGTACAGGGAAACCCTGTTATAACGAGGTTGTCGGGACCACCAATTTTACCTCGTTATAACAGGTACCTCGTTGTAAACGTACTTATAATATATCATACAAAATATAACATTTATGGGACTAGGCATTAAACCCATCTGTTTACTGCTTCTCCCACTTGTTCTGCACCAAAACAACAGGCTGATTATTTTTCATTTATATACTCGTCCAAAGTAGTAATGAAAACTAGATCTCGAAATAAAGCAGCAAACTCCACGCCGCTCGTAACTTGCGTTGAGTTACACAGCAGCCAGGCTTGGTGTGTGACAAGTCAATGACTGTGCAGTAGTGTGTATTACACACACAAATGCAGGCCAGTTAGGGACTTCATGTATTGAGCATGGCTGTGTGGCAGACTGTTCACGATGAACTGCGATGCGCTCTGACACGATTTGGCAATTTTTGCGTTGTCAAAATTTAGAATTTGATCAGCGCACGATGCGACTTCCATTTCCTCGTTTTAACCAGGTGAATTTCTTATGTTTTTCCTTGTTAATGGGTTGAGAAAAATACCTTGTTATAAGCGATATCTCGCAATAACCGAGCTCGTCATAAACGGCACTTCTTTCCATTGAACAGTACGTAAATGAAAATGGGACTGAGACATTCATAGACGTTATAATGGGGTTTCCCTGTACAAGGTTGAATGATCTCCCTCTGGAGGGTTGAGAGTTTAGGTCCTAATTCTCAAACCAACAATTTCCTGCAAATAATGCTATTTCTTTACATTACTTTAATACCAACTGAAAAAGTTGTAGATTTTAAGAAAGAAAGCATTTATTCCAAATCTGACAGTTCATCCTCTTGTTGTGGCATGTATGTATGAATAAATACAAGCTATGAACACTCCTTTAATACATGAATGGATTAAGCAGTGAAGGGAATAACGGAAATATGAAATTTTTATCTCACATACAGTACATCTCATGTGCATAGTCTACATATATGTTTGGAAAATGTCACTGTGGTGGTAGCATATTGGTGTACTGGAAAATAATATCTTGAAATTATAAGAGAAGTGTAACAACTTTGCAATTAAAACTTGATAAAAAGTCTTACAACAAGTCCAAAAATTCTGTGGTGCTATCATGTATTTATTAACAATCTTTTGTCAGTGTAGAATTATGTTCCCAATATTTCATAACCGTACTGTCCTCTGTTGGCCTAAATGTTTGTTTAGTGTCCTCCGTATATTCACAGTTGTAGCTTTTTATTCTTTGAGGGTTATTATTATTAGACATTCTTTTGTCTTGTGTGTAAGTCTCCTCAAAATACTAGTAATCTATTTTTTCAGAACATGGTGAGTGTTGCTTGAATCTGTCAGGGAAGAACACAGTTATGGTAACAAAATGTCAGTATTTCACTTGGGTGGTCTAAAAAATCACAAACTACATGATTCTGGGCTTGATCTTGCTGATAAGTGTGCAGATATTGGTCCGAAATCTACAATGTTTACTTTAATGCTTGAAGGAAATCCAGCACGTTCGTAGATGGGCGTGTCACTGTGGCAGGGAATGTTGTGCCATTTCACTGTCTACACACCAGGCACCTGTCAATGTTGTACAGAATGATGGATGTGGTAGATATCCTACCGACAAACCTACAGAATTGTTATTCAATTGATGGTGTGAAATAATTACGTGATGAAAATTTTACATAGCATTATTTTCTCTATTCCTGTACAGTCATATGCAGATTTGTGAAAAAGAGGAAAAAACAAATGAAACCATTATGAAGTTACATTTAATTATGAGAAATAAGGATTACTATTGTTATATTATTATTATTATTATGAATTGGATTTTGTGTTTTTAGTTTTGAGTCGGGTTTTTATAACCACTACAGTTGAGAGATCATTTTTTGAAAATACAGAGAAATAGTCGCGAATGAGAAAATAGTTGTATTTATTACATGGCTCGAGTTTGTGTAGATAAAGAAAGGTTATGAGTCGATAAACAATTTGTGACGAAAGGGGTGTTTTTAAACTCGTATATTTCAAAAAGTAAACATTTTTACTGTCTAAAACTTTGGGACATGATAGTTTATAGTATGTACTTTCATAATACGATGAAAACTCAAAATCAAAAATTTGACCCCAAAACAACTGTTTGCCGGTTCGTGAAAGCCACGACGAAATGTGGACAGAGGAAAATGAGTGTATGAGTTTTTAGAAAATATCAGAATCCTAGAATCACTGTTCGCAACTCCTCTTGTCTTTTATACCACATTTACATGGAAACTTTCATTGCGACTTATTGTTCATTTCGTGGTGACAGGTCACATATACTTAATTTATACATCAGAACAATGCAAAGCAGCTATAACCACAATTATTGCAGTTAATTTTGTGACCAACTTTTACTGATTACATGTATGTTAAGAAAATGTGTTTATGTTTGGGGATATTAAGACAACTTATGGAGTTGTGTTGAATTAAAATTATATTCTGGTGAGCAAGTCTCGTCTAAAGTTGTACTTGCCAAACAGCCCTTGAAATTAATGGAAATAGTGACAAGAATTGTGATTTGAGATTTATAACAGATGCATATGCCTATAGGTTACCAGTATGCATTTCTAGTGATGTAGTTTGACCTGCAATTTTTCTTTTTGTGATCAAAACAAGGAAAATCACACAATCTCCATTTTTGTTGATTAAGAATGAGAAGAATGTTAATTCTCCCTATCGCATATAGCCGATATCAAGCGATATCACCTCCCAGATACCGATATCTAATCGATCACTCTTGGGATGTATACTCCCGGTTCGGGTAAATGTACAGTCAAACAAACATAACACGTCATTCGAACCTCGTCAAACCTCGTCAAATTCCTAATATTAATACCTTGAACCCAAGTAAACATGGATTGACCTGATGAACAATTTTGAAGAATGTCAGTGTGGCGGATTAAAGGACTTTCCTAGTGAAAGAAATATTCCTACGACCAGTAAACGAAGGAATGAACTCGAAACTCTCGCCAGGAAAGCCGCGAATGTTTACCCAGCCCATGAGAGAAGAATGCTACCATGCGCATGCAGATTCGGAACGTGAACGCCGGTGTGTGAGGACGGCCGATGGCTCCGTTCATGACCTAAATAAATAAATGTTTTATGGACGAAGGACTTGAAAAAATATTATTCGCAAGATTATAGGAAAGATTTTGACACAATTAATCCATGAGTACTTTATCATTCGATGTGTATTGCGCTTGCGTAAACCGGAAGTTTATTTCCCGATAATTAAGGGTAAAAAAATTAGAGCGCCACATGCGGTCAGATTCGGAGAACTATATGCGATAGGGAGAATTCTAAACCCTTGAGGAGGAAAAGGGCTCTAATGCCATAGAGTTTGTACAAGGATGAATGATCTCCCTCTGCAGGGTTGAGAGTTTATGTCCTAATTCTCAAACCAACAATTTCCTGCAAATAATGCTATTTCTTTACATTACTTACCAACTGAAAAAGTTGTAGATTTTAAGAAAGAAAGCATTTATTCCAAACCTGACAATTCATCCTCTTGTTGTGGCGTGTATGTATGAATAAATACAAGCTATGAACACTCCTTTAATACATGAATGGATTAAGCAGTGAAGGGATAAAGGAAATATGAAATTGTTATCTCACATACAGTACATCTCATGTGCATAGTCGACATATAGGTTTGGAAAATGTCACTGTGGTGGTAGCAATTGGGGTATACTGGAAAATAATATCTTGAAATTATAAGAGAAGTGTAACAACTTTGCAATCACAACTTGATAAAAAGTCTTAAAACAAGTCCAAAAATTCTGTGGTGCTATCATGTATTTATTAACAATCTTTTGTCAGTGTAGAATTATGTTCCCAGTATTTCATACCCATACTGTCCTCTGTTGGCCTGAATGTTTGTTTAGTGTAAGTTGTAGCTTTTTATTCTTTGAGGGTTATTATAATTAGACATTGTTTTGTCTTGTGTGTAAGTCTCCTCAAAATACCGGTAGTAATCTATTTTTCAAAACATGGCGAGTGTTGCTTGAATCTGTCAGGGAAGAACACAGTTATGGTAACAAAATGTCAGTATTTCACTTGGGTGGTCTAAAAAATCACAAACTACATGATTCTGGGCTTGATCTTGCTGATAAGTGTGCAGATATTGGTCCGAAATGTTTACTTTAATACTTGAAGGAAATCCAGCACGTTCGTAGATGGGCGTGTCACTGTGGCAGGGAATGTTGTGCCATTTCACTGTCTACACACCAGGCACCTGTCAATGTTGTACAGAATGATGGATGTGTCAGATATCCACGCGACAAAACTACAGATTGTTATTCAATTGAATGGTGGAAATAATTACTGATGAAAATTTTACATAGCATTATTTTCTCTTAATCCTGTACGTCATAATGCAGATTTGTTGAAAAGAGGAAAAAACAAATGAAACCATTATGAAGTTTACATTTAATTATGAAGAAAATAAGGATTACTTTGTTATATTATATTATTATTATGAATTGATTTTGTGTTTTAGTTTTGGAGTCGGGTTTTATAAGACCACTACAGTTGAGAGATGCATTTTTTGAAATAAAGAGAAATAGTCCGCGAATGAGAAAATAGTGTATTTCATTACATGGCTCGAGTTTGTGTAGATAAAGAAAGTTATGAGTCGGCGCGTAATAACATGTACAAAGTGTATGATTCTTTGAAAGAAGTTCAGGTATTGGAATACAATTTGAGCTCATATCATTAACAATGGAATGTTTTTCATGTTTTCGTCCCAAATTCCTTAAGTTCATCCCCACCTGTAATTATTGTGTAGTGTTCTTTTTAACAATCACGCTTTTTTTGTAGAAATTGTTAAGTCACTGATGATCATTGAGGAATATCTTACTGCACAGGTCACCCCCAAAATATTTTATATGTTCACATTATAACTTTTTGTACATTGTATTTCATTTAGTTATGTTTATGCACAAACTTGAAAGTATTTATTATTACATATATTTCATTGTGAGCCTCCAGGAAAATAATAATATTTCTTAATTAGTGCCTGTCATACAGCCCTTCACCTCCTTACCACACAGAAAAATGGAGATGTACTCAATTATGAGTTTCCCGTCACATTTTTTCAGCCCATAATGGGGAACTACATGTATTTAATTATTCATTATTTGAATTTGTAGGTTTTTCATTATTTCAACCTTGATACGAGTGAAATGAACCAACAGGGAATCACTTGAACAAAATAAGATCAATATTGGGTCTACTCTATTCAGACTCATTTCTGAGACTCATTTCCTACCAAAACTTCTAAAATTGATGAAAATGTGATGCTTGAAAAATTTTTCAAATAATGAATTAATTTCAGATTTTTTGGCACATAACGAGGCCCAAAATCATAACGGAGGGCGGTGACGGGAAACTCGTAATTGAGTCTTAAGAGCCTATAATGATTGTATCCATGATTTGCACCCCCCCGAAATGAAACTATCAACCAAATAATTAAATAAATAATTTATAATGTAGATTCACATCAATCTTCACCTCTCACCTCTCACCTTGGGCGCTAGAAAGTCAGGTTTCCTGAAAATAACAACTGATAAAATCTAAACAGAATGCACCAACTTAATGTCACTCTCTGAATTTGAATTTTACACAACCATTAAACTAGTCTGACTGCCAAGCCTGATTTGTACATTATCTACTGAAATGGAATACCTGCTGATCAAAGTCACACAGGTGCATTGTATGATTGTCAAGGCAATCTTTGTGTGGTTCGACTCTACCAAATTTAAAATTACTACCTATTACAAAATACAACTTGAGTGGATGCCGTAATGTTTATGGAAAAAAAAATTCCCCTTGCCCATTTTTAGTTCAAGTATTGCAATGTTTTTTTTGTCCGTCACTTGGCTGTGCATTGTTTTTTGTGCATAAACTTGTCATTACATGACATACTCTCAGGGGGGGGGGGGGGAGGGGTACCAGACAGATGCTGCGTGAGTGTCATGCCTTCCGTGGATCGTCATGTACACACAACTATTTTTAGTTGCATGAAATCTGAGCAAAATGGGTTGGTGTGCAAATAAAAAACACAGCCTTTAAGGATTAAATGACTACAGCTTTATCAAAATCTCAAATTTATACTCTTTTTTTTACAGAAATCTTGTTCATTTTACGGCAGCTGGGTTCAGATCAGTGAGATTATGTCAATAACAAGGTACATGTATGGCCATGCGTCTTGAATAAGGGCCTGCTCTAGGGTGGAGCCGTTTCATACTTCAGGGAAATCTGACATGTATGTAAAGGTTAGAGTACCTAAATGTGATTCAATTCTTCCAATTTACCATTCATTTTAAAGCAAATTTATTAAGCTTTAAGATGACACCAAGTTTGATTTCATCAGAGTTTAATTTATAAAATTATGATTTATTAATTACACGATGGTGGGGGGTGGAGCAAATTGGGACACGGAGATTGGGACACGGCACCATGTTAAGTCTATGGGAGAATATACGGCCAAGGTTCATATTGTTTTTTCTATATCTTAACAATCACTAATATCACTGAACTATATATCAAACTAAAGCTTATTCATTACGCTTTCAAGTGATACCAAGTTTTATTTTATCAGAATTTAATTAAGAAAATTATAATTAATTAAGTACATGATGGTGGAGGTGGAGCAAATTGGGCCATAGAAATTGCATTGGGACACGGTACTGGGTTAAGTCTATGGGAGAACGTACATCCAAGGTTTATTTGGTCTTTTCCTTATCTTAACAATCAATATATCATTGACTCTATATATCAAATTAAAGCTCATTCAACATTCTTTAAAGTGAAACCATAATTATTATTTATTTCTATAGCAGTTCAATTTAAGAAATTACACTTAATTAACTAATTATTACACAAGTTTGGAAAATGTATGAAACAGGACACGATAAGCCAAACATACAATTTAGATCAAAACGTTTTAGCAAGTGTTGCCATAAAATTTTTGCTAATTATGAATACATGTAGATATTAGTTCTACATTAAAAATACTTCATTGTGGTTTGACAGATACAATAATAAGGCCTCCAAGTGGGCTTTGTGATTTCTTTATGAATTTACGTAATATCTACCCATTTTTCATGCAAATTTTGATATCCGCTGCTCCCAAAGTCATAAAAATAGTTCTACTAGGGGTATCCCTGAGAGTTTGGTCTTGTTGGATTGGAAATTATCTGTACTTCACAAAAATGTGCTTGTTTTGGGGGTAGGTGCTTTGATGTAGATGTGAGGCCACTTTGAAATGACCCTACTTTTCAACCCCACTTTTTTGAATATTTTGATTCATATTTCCTTTGGACCTACCCCTACTTTATTTTAGTGACCATAATTGGAACGATGAGACTGTTTCCTTTCAGAAAATATATACTTTTACTATGCTAGCATGTATAGTTTAAAAGTTATAGAGATTTCAGTCTGGAATGGTGCGCGACACTCAAAATTTGCCAATGAAACGCAAACAGGCCCCACTTCACGACGCATGGCCGTATAAGAAATTATTTTGACTGTGGGTGGTTTACATTGCCTGTTTCAGTCCATAAGGAAAACAATTTTGTTGAGCTCAGGGTCAGGGACATCCTCAAGTGCAGCCTGTATTATGTGATATATATCTTTCCCGTCTTCTTTCTAGCTAGTAGCTACCATTTAGAAGTCATCATTATTGTAGAAATACAGGGTGTTTCTATTGAGCCTACCGTATTTATCCGGATAAAATTTAGCCGGCTAATAGCGGAGAAGGTTTGTTTCTATTGGATTGTGTTTTCCGGAAAGCACGATCGATCCTAATGGGATTGTATGATTACCGTCTAAGAGTCCGTTAACCTGGGTCGCCGCAAGGTATTGTGGGATGACCGAGGTCAAATTTATGCTCAATCAAACACATGCGCGCTGCAGCCGGGGGTCATGTATTCCGATCATGTGGTTTTGTTATTTCCGGTTTCTCACCGGCAAAAGACGGATAATAGCGGAGAAGGTCTGTTTCTATTGGGCTCTTCTCCGCTAAAAGACGGATAATGGCGGAGAAGGTCTGTTTCTATTGACGTCTTATGGTATCTTTCTCCGCTATTATCCTACAAAAAGCAGGATAAATACCGGCGAAATTTTGTACGCTAAAAAGACGGATAATGGCGGAGAAGGTCAGTTTCTATTGAGATCTTCTCCTCCATTAGCCGGTTGCATCCCGAAAACTAACTTCAATAGAAACACGCTGATTGTGGATTTGCACAAAGAATTTATTTTACTTGCACCGTGGGCTAGCCCTTCATCACTGCAAAAACCACTGTAAAAAGTATTCACATCAACTATTTTTTTTTCTCTGCACAGTTAATATTAGATCAAGCATGTTTGTGTGTGACTGTTTTGTATGTGTGTATAAATTAAAGATGAAAAAAAGATGTGTCATTCCATTCTTAATGAAATGAGCTCCAACTCTGTAAACTCTGTATTCTGTATACGGTTAGAATGATCTGTGTACCTCATCACATTGGTTTGAAATTGACGATATGGAATGATTTTATTTACGTGCATGTTCATGTACAGATTTTGTTTATGAAGAAGACTTCAAGAATAATAAAAAAAGGAATATGACGTCAATGACTTCTGGTTGTATCTTTTTGAAAATGTGTGATAGTGATAATTGGTTTTATGAAAAATACTGATTTTATCAAATCAATTTTGTGTAATTTTACAGGGGAACCTCTTTTATAACAAAGATCTAAAAACCATGACAATAACCTACATGTAGTTATATCAGGTTTCTCACTATATCAGGGTACAAAAACAAAGAAATACATGTGTAAAAAGTTGGGACTGGCAAGCCTCTATACAGCGTGTATCAAAAAAAAGTAGACACTCAGAAAAAAAATTATTAAAAATTATTTTCGTGATTTTGAGATTATTTTTTGATATGAATATTTTACCTTGGACCTAAGCTATCTGATGACACTGTTGGCATTGAAAGTATTTCACGCATGAGTGAGTACAACCCGCTTTTGTGCGATCGGCCAAAAATGCATTTGCGCACAGAATTGTGTTCTTATAATCAATGTTTAATGCCTCACAGACCGGTGCTGCATA
>JZLH01S0027409.1:7221-34721 GCA_001188425.1 Eucidaris tribuloides | reverse complement strand
ATGTAGCATCGAATTTGTACTTGTTTTTGTTTAAATATTATATTTCTTTCTTGTATACGGAGATATTTATTCTTTCGTTGTTGTTGTTTTCTGTAGATAGTTGCTTCAGACCATTGAATTTTATTTTACGATTAGATTAATCTGAAATTAAAAACAGGTGCCACGGATACTGTGTAACTGTAACGTATGTACCATCAACTTAGACCCTTTCTCATTTTCATTTTTCTTGTCGCTGGTTTGTGGAGATGTCCATACATGTATTTCACGTTGTTTTCTCTGTAGATATTTTCTATCGAGTATTGAAATTTAATGTATAATTATATAATTAAAAAACTGCCTCGTCTACTTTGTAACAGTAAAGTGTTTGGCATCAAATTGGTATAATAATAATATAAATTATATAATTATATAATAATAAAAACTCGAAAATTTTGATAGTGAATATATCATTGTAGATTATTTTAACAAAAAAATATAATTATTGAACAAAATTTGCACGTGAAGGCAATAAGTTTTAAAATAATATGAATCAATGTGGAAAATTTATTATTTGTCTTCCAACTATTTTGCATACAATGTCTTTTGTGGTTGTACCTTAAAACAGTAGCAAAACATTGCTACTGCTTTAATGCTTGTAAGGAACTTAAAATCTAGGTATCAGTGAATAAATTTGTCATTATTTCAAATCGTATTAAATGACTTTTTTTCTTTTGCAATATGCGATATTACAATTTCTTTTTTTTCAGTTGGAGTTTGGAGTTGTACGGTTTATGATAAGACGAGTGAAACTTTCGGTGCCCTGTTTCAACAACACGTTACACTATCCTGAACATTACTTACATTTTACACAAATTCATAATTAATCCAGAGCGAGGTTCGGGATTAATGACCTTGGGGTAAAACTCGACTCTAATTTAACTCTGTCTAATCATATAAGTGATGTTTGTAAAGCTGCATTTTTTGCACAACATAAAATAGGTAAAATACGACCCTATCTCGATTTCAAGTCTACAGAAAAACTTGTGCATGCTCATGTAATGTCACGCCTTGACTACTGTAACGGGATTTTATTCGGACTTCCTGATAATCAAATTCAAAAGCTGCAACGAGTACAAAATGCTGCCGCAAGGCTTATCACTAGAACAAAAAAGCATGACCATGTTTCCCCAATTTTACGTCAATTGCACTGGCTTCCTATTAGATACCGGATTCAGTTTAAGATTGTATCTCTTGTGTTCCAATGTATAAATGGTCTTGCCCCATCCTATCTACAGGAATTACTAGTCCAATATCGCCCCAGTAGAAATCTTAGATCCCAGTCCAAGTCCCTGCTCGTTTCCCCTAAAATTAATACACAGTTTTATGGTTCAAGATCGTTTCAGTCGGCGGCTCCTGAACTGTGGAATAATATCCCGGACACAATAAAAAACAACAAAAACTATTGATCAATTCAAAGCTTCCCTTAAAACTCACTACTTCTTGTTGGACAACGGAAGTATTTAAGTTGTTGATGGTCAAACTGTTTCCTTTTCTGTCCTTTTTTCCAGAGCGCATAGGGATAATATTTATATTGTGATATGCGCTATATAAAAACAGTTCATTATTATTATTATTAATGAAACGGCTGTGATTCTCGTTTGTTGATAAGACTAAGAGCAACAGTCATGGAGGAAAAATGTCATTTTATAGCATGGTCTCAGATAACTGCCAATTAAATGATCAGAATGAGTTACTGTGTACTGCATGAATCTAAACCATGAACTTTATTTCTGTTTTGGTCGATTGGGATGGCTTTTAAAACAGACGACGTGCTTTTTCTTTCGATAGAAAAGAAAAAAGTCCTTGCTAATGCACTCGCATGAAATCAATCCTTTGTTTCTGTGCACTTGAGTCCATTCATTTCATCAACTTTATTATTGAGACAATAAATGATATTTTGGTAGAACAAGATAATACAGATTAATTGTACACATTTATTTCAATTACAAATTGCATTACAATCCATGGCACTAAACTGAACAAGAGTGTCGCTGGGGCGAGCACATAATACGCCCGCCTGTATCGCGGAAAATGAAAACATGTCACTGTGACCTTGACCTTTGACCTTTTGACCTCAAAATCAATAGGCTTCCTGGGATCCATGCTAGTATCATACACCAAATTATCGCGTTTACAAGGACTTCACAAGTGTAAGATGAAAACATGTCACTGTGACCTTGACCTTTGACCTTTCGACCTCAATATCAAAGGCTTCCTGGGATCCATGCTAGTATCATACACACCAAATTATATGAGCTTGGGTTAAGTTAAACTGAAGTTATCGCGTTTACAAGGACTTCACAAGGGTAAGATGAAAACATGTCACTGTGACCTTGACCTTTGACCTTTCGAACTCACAATCAAAAGGCTTCCTGAGATCCATGCTAGTATCATACACACCAAATTATATGAGCCTGAGTTAAGTTAAACTGAAGTTATCGCGTTTAGCAAGGAAAAGTTAACGGACGGACAGACGGACACCTGGCGTGATACCATAATACGTATAGCCGGGCGTATAAAAATACAAATTAACACACAAAATAATATTTATCCGTTCATTAATAATAATATATCATTTGACGCCATATTCCATTTCAGAGTTATAATATTCATTAATTTTGATATTACACCGATCAATTTCATCCCAATATTACAACCAAATGTTTCCTTTCAAATACCACCAGACTGGTTATATTTCATTATCACATAACATACATTTCATCTTCGATATCGTGTGATACTAGTTTCATAAACAACAACAAAATCTACCACTGCTTTCTCCTTTCCTCTAATGTACAGTATAGTATTTAAGGACAACATTGAACAAAAATTGTCATTGTCCATTTTTTTTCAGGTTAATTGTAAATTCACGATTATGCACGACGTACGATTATGCAATGTAAACATAACTGAACGTATATTTCAAGGTACCGTCGTACCAGAAACGTCTTAAAACTTCACAATATGAGGGTAATTAACTAATTCTAGTCTCAAGACCAATGTCAAGTAACTCATAGAAAGTAACACATAGAGAAACAACCCATCTGCAATATTTGTTTTGTTCTATTAAACGGATGACCATTGTTTGCATAAATTCCACGAGCAATAACGTAATAACGTATGTCAATACCCTTAAGGTTGCTTTTTTTTTCGTTCTCGCTGTTTAGCTTCACAAAAGGCTCAAAATATAGGAAATTCATCCTCTGTAAACCCTCATTACAAGTCAATTCCCATCCTCCTCGTTGCAACTAAAAAAGAATTAAATACTGAGACCGCCAGATATCCTAAATAGAGCTAAAGGCAAATTTCACCCTGACATTAAGTTGGTTTTAATAAAAGCAGAAAAATGAGAGAAACATATTAATGAAAGTTTGGCGAAAATCCATCAAAGAATAACAGGTATGAAGTTTCAAATTTTTAATTTTGTGACGTCACATGCGAGCAGCTCCACATATGTATTCCATAAATTGCCCTTTTTAATGGTTCTTGAAACTTAAATGGATTTATTTCATAGATGCTTGTATAAAATAATGTTTCTGATAATATAGTCAATGTACAGGTGAAATCATTTTCAAATTTCTAAAAAAAAGAAGGTACTTTATTGAATTTATGTCACAGACATATATAGGGAGCTGCTTTAAAATTCCACAAATCTGTTATTCTTTGATGGATTTTCGTCAAACCTTCATTAATATCTTTTTATTCCATTTGACTGCTTTTATCAAAACTACCTTGACGTCAGGGTGAACTTTGCCTTTAAGGGCAAGAAACCCACTGATCACCCCTTTTCTAAGATTAGGTGAACATTCGTCAATCATGTACCTAAATCACCCCGATGGCTATATACAGTGATGATTACATTACATTAATGTTACAGTAAAGGGTGTATATTTTCTTTTAAGAATGGTCCTTACTTTTGTACCCTCCCATGCCAAAAGTATTGCCACATGCGCTATAATGCATGCATTTTGGGTTGAAGGGGTCTTTCTGTGATGTCCTAGTTAAGTTATTATTGAAAAATGACAAATGATTCGAAAGGAAGTAAATGACTAATCTTTCTCCATTCTTCTCCAAGGCGGAAAGCTAATCCAATTAAAGGCGCACCCACAGCAGTGGGACTGAAACACGAAATGGATCAATTTTCGCCTCGATAAAGGGGTGGTTTGTTTAATTCCCCATAGCATCTTGATTCAGTTTCATAAAATGGTTTTGATTGTTTGGGAAGACTTCCAACAAACAAAAATACCAATAGGTTACTTTGAAACGGCCGCACAAAGACAACCACAACAAGCGAAGAAGAAAGCTCCTCCCATCTTCATTAGACAGCAGTGATGAGGATACGCCCCATATTTAGTCAGGACCCCTTCAAGTTATAATTTCTCATTCTTTCTCAATTCTACAGGCAGTTTATTACTTCTGTGAATATCCTAAATTGACTGTCATGTAACATTTGTTTACATTGTGTGTAATGGTGTGGAGCGAAGGCCGATATCTTTAATTAGCAGCTGTATCCTCCTTACTGCTGTCTTATGAAGATGGGAATCACTTTCTTCTTCGCTGGCTTGGGTTGTTTTTCTGAAAATAACATATCGGCATGTTTCGTTTGTTGGAAGTCTTTCCAAACCATCAAAACAGTTTCACGGGAAATATGAAACCGAATTACGATGCTTGGGTGAATTAAACATCCCACCCGTATCCACCCATATAGGAAAGCGAACAAAATAATCTCGTGTTCTAGTCCCTTTATCGTGCGTGCGCCTGCATTGGATAATCTTATAATTTTTCATTTTTCAACAATTACTTCGCCAAGACATCATCATTTAAAGACCCCTTTAACCCAACGTACATGCGTTATAACTTACCCCCCCCCCAAAAAAAAAGACTACCATCCATTTAAAGGAAAGTTGTTTCAGCAGTGGTCTCGTTAAGTCAATTCGATCTCCTGTCAAACGCATGTTTCGGTATGAAAAACAAATAGGTGCAACGAGCTTGACATGGTGTTGTAAATTAACAAACTAAAACAATATTTTAATAAGACCATGTTCTTATTTCTAAATAATCCGCTTTTGTCTATGTATAATTAAATCATGTAAATACAATAAACACAATAAACACAAGGATTGGAAGCCTACCCATAAACTGCACGGCACTGTAATGTGTATATGTTTTTAATAGAGATAGCATTTATAACTGTAATAACAATATATATCATCGAGTTTATTACGGGGCTGGAGTACACAAAAAAGAGACACGAAGTGTGATAAAATATGAACCTTATTAAAACACTGGAACCCGCGGTGCCAAAAAAGCCGGCAATATGCTACTTATAATCCACTAATGGGATTGAGAGGGTTACGAATAAAGTGGTTAAGCATGCAAGCGCGCAGGGAGCATACTATGTATAATGTGTAGACAATGGTCGCAAAGGGTCATAAATAAGTTCAGAGTTACGCAGCTAACTGTGTCCACCATTAGGAAAGTCTTTGCTCTTATTAGGTTACCTCCGACCATTATCCCAATATGAGGAGCTCATTTCCCTTTGAAAGCAACAATTTCGTTATCCCATCAGCACATTTGCATCAACGTATCGTCCTATTGAGAAAGGATTGGAATTTATAACAAAAACTAGAAGAAGTGTTTAAATTTCCCATAGCTGACCGTACAAATTTGGAAGAGAAACACAATGTCCTCAGTAAATAAAATAAATCTAGAACATTTTGGATCGTATTTCTTCAAACTGAACTGGTGTCATCACTTTGGATATGACTGACCACATCCCCTCATGATATCAGTTGACATACTTGCGAAGACTAGACTGACAGATCCAACAGATTCTGAAACAAAGGAAGAGAGAACTATTCATAATTAGTAATGATCGTTACTTGAGTTCTTATTTGTATTAATATTAGTATGGTTCTCCCAGTTTTTACAAAAGTCTCGTAAAACATAAACGCGTTGTCACCGTTCTCTTGTATATACCGGGATAGGCAGTCCGCCTGAATGGAATAAATCTGAAGTTCGACGCATTAGATCATTTAGAAAATTTGACCGAGAAGCTTTATCAGTCATGGATTTGCGTTGAATTCGGAAGAAGTGTACAAATCCGAGCATGTTGGAGAGAAATGATAAACATCCAAAAGAACAGTTTTTATGAACATTTGGCATTTAAACTCAAATAATCTCTTCGAGGCTGAAGCACAAAAAATTCCCCTGGGTAACTGATGATTATTTACTTCTTTGGAAGCAAAAAGATAATATGAAAAGGTACTGTGAAAGAGTGTTAGAGACCAGAATGCAAAAGTGATTATGATATGAGAGACAGTTGACTCTGGTTATAACAAACTGCTCGGGGCCGGAGAAATTACTTTGTTATTACGAAATTTTGTTATATCAGGGTTGCAAACACAGTAAGAATGCAAAGAAATTTTGACACTTGGGAACAGAAAAATTACTTAGCTCTGACGAGATTTTCTTTATAACGAGAGTGCACTGACGTAAAAAGAAACATAATTATGCCATCAAAAAGGGATATCTATAATTTTGTGGAAGAGCTTTACTGTTCCCCTTTTATTTATGATATATGTTTATGTTGTGCTTTTTTAAGAAGTTAGGGAACTCAGATTGGACAGATGTTTTTACAAATGTTGATGAATATATGCAACTTTCATCGTTAATAATTTGCGAATGATATTAATGATTTTAAGAGAACCTGCTCCATCTTATACAGAACTTTTCAGAACGAAATAAACTCATCCGATATTATCATCATAATCCTTTTATACCAAATTAAGTGATGAAGGCCAGATATGTTGCATATTATTGATTGAAACGATTTTCCGTTCGTGTACTGATAGGAAGCAGACCCCTGGATTCGTGGATGCTGATGGTGCTGGACCACCTCTTGTTTTTTTTAATTGCATCTAAAATATTCTTGTTTTATTCTTTCCTATTTGTTTTGTTGGTTTGTTTTATGGCTCTTCAAAATGATTTTCTCTCTAAAACAAGGTCCAGAGACGAAGGCGCAACCCAGCACCGTGAGCACAAAGACGTTCCTATAGGCCCTGTAACAATGACTATACATTCTCACCTTGCACACATTGTCTGTGTAGTCAGGTTGGTTGATTTGCTTGGTGTGTTCCCTGAGTTTCATGACATTAAGCAGAGCGGGTTTCGGGGGATGATCCTTTGTACTATCAGATCCCCTGAAAAGAAAATCCGACGTGACAAATTCATTTTCAATTAAGAACACAACAATATTTAGCACGATGTATAAGAACCAATGATGTCTAAATACAGAAAAGTACATTTCCTGATGTGTAATATTTGTTATCGGATTTTTTTCTTATATTTACTAGAAAAGTTGCTGAACTAAAACTGTCTATATCTACATGTATAATAGAAACTTGAAAATGTAAACTTTGAAATATGAGAAAACCTGATGTTACTACGATCTATATTTACTGAATAAATAAGACAAAAAGTTTGAAACAAACTATTAAAGGCAGACACATGTAGCAACAATATAGTGGAAGTACATACATGTATGCCTATATCAAATAAAAGAGGGTAATAAACATGGGATTGAAGATACGTGAAGGTAGGGAAAAGGTGTGAGAAACCGTCATGATTAAACCCAATGAACAATAAATCAAAAGGTTAAAATAGGAAAATAAGTCGTGTAAGATCAAACCGATAGCAAGGAAAAAGGGAGAGATTAGATTTGGTGTAATCTTACCCCCCCCCAAAAAAAAAAAAAATCAAGGACTCGTAATTTCCAGAGGTCGAGAAACTCACACGACCTTCATAACCTAATGTGTAGGTCACAAACAAACAAACATTTTGTAGGACCTCTTGTTCGTATTCTATCTCACCTCGTTTTGGAAAATCGCTGGAGAAGTTTGTAAGCAGCAAGAAAGAGAGCAATTGCATCAGAAGATGACACTCTCAAATCGCTCGAACCGATATCCTTCATAACAGGGGGAAGACCAACTGTGTACTCGCCAGTTAATTGGGCCCATAAAGGATCCGATGTATTCAGCTCACACTTGACCAGGTGAACGTAAGTAGGTTTCTGTGGGAGCCCATGAATCTGGATCGGATACAGAGTGGGGCGACTAGGATCGCTGATTCGTTGACGCCATAAAGCAATGTGGAACTCCTCCACACATTCGGGACTCTCAAAGTATTGCGGCGACAAGACTGGAACTATGCAGTCCGATTTCTCTAGAGCAGTAAGCTGTTCCCCTTCGTCACTGCCACTGGTTTTGATACGAAGTTGTGGTATCGCTTTCATCAACAGTTTGGCGATGATATCTACATATCGTTTGTTGTCACTATGGTAACTGAATGTGATGTCATAGCCTGTTGCCGATGTGACTTGTTGGGTGCTTGTCTGGTCCTTCAAGACTTGGTGATGAAGGGGAGGTGGAAATGGATTGTCTGGGTTTACAAGTGAGTCTTCAGTACCGAATTCTTTCTTGAACTGAGCAAGGCGAAACGCCTCCATTTCATCATCGACTGAAACAGCCTCAATCTGAAAAAATGTACATAATTCTGTATATATAAACATAGCATATTGCGTCACTCAACATGAACGTACCATCGTACATACTTATTCACGTACCGCTTTCTCATCGCTGAAGAGCAAAACTAGCCTCAAAATTGTATTTTTTAGAACCAAGTTAAGGTATGAATTACATGCACAAACTGTCGATATGGTGATAAGCTTTAAAAAAAATCAAAGAAATAATTGCATGGTGTAGATGGTCATAGTGTGAGGTCATACATAGAAAAATCCATCGAGATATGATACTAATGAAAATCAATTTTCCTTATATTTGGAAATTGATCAATATATTTTAAAATGTTCGCAACGAAATTTGGTATTGCTAAATTGTTTTCTAATTGACTTGAAAAAGATTCATAAATAAAGAGATTTTTTTTCCAATTGATTTAGGTTAGATTACATGATTACGAAGCCCAAGAAGTTTAATAAGTTCTACCGATTGTATATCAGTCTCTAAAGCGCAAGCCACTTCCAATCACTAACATTAACGAGGTAAAATTTCCTGTTACATTGAAGCTCAATGATATACATTACAGTCGTTATGTGCTATACCACAGTATTCAGTATTTACCTTTTCCTCATCAAAGATAGCAGTCAATGTCTCTGACTTGTCCACCGTTTCTCCCTTCACCCACTGCACCACGGCAGGACAGACACTCTGTACGGTGGCTTCAAACACGTCGGGTGTTCCTTTGATCAATGGGATGTGACTGAATTCACGTGGGATATCTTCAAGATCCTCCAAAACGATGGGCACAAGCTGTAAGTGTTGCTTACCCTAAGAGAAAAACAATAACAAAATGAATTCTAACTATATCTGAGATTTGGTCTAACCACGGGCATTACCAGACAGTGGAAAATGAGAGACAATTCCCCACCCCTCACGTAAACATATATTTTAGGGAGTAAAAAAACCCAAGCACAGTGAGAAAGCTTAGACCTTCGGTTTCCTGATCTTTGATGCATAGTTGTACATTTAATAAACATGTACTCTAAAATGCGTCTTTGAGGCCCATATCTTTGGGGGAAAAACGTTACCGTTCTCTGTACCTGTGATCCTTCTCCAAAAAGCCTCGAATGCTCCCCACCCCCAACTCTTGACGCCATTGTGTTTCTGACTAATGTTCTGTTCGCAGTACATATACTGCGATATTGTAACACTTGCATTTAATGTAGTAAATAGAGTACTTGGGATATAGACGTGCAAATCTTCCGTAATCTGGGTTATTCACACAGGTGCTCGAGGCTTAACTTGTCGATATCAGGGCGATATAACAATCTAACGAAATCAAACTCAACCCCAAGGTACAGAGAGATTATTCCTAAAAAAAATAAAAATACTTTCCTATTCATTTCAAAACATGGTCCATCAATAAATAAATTAGTTCAAAAAATATTCAATCCCTTTTTCAAATACCTTAACGAAATGTTTGGCCTGGGTCCGGGTCAGGGCTAACTCTTCCTGACAGACAGCTGATTAGATGTAAAGAGCTGAGATGAGGGCGAGCATAGAGCGAGATCCATCGATCACTATCATCATCAGCAGCAGCAGCATCATCACTACCACCACCTTTACTACCATCTCAATCATCACCAATGTAGTAATGTTTGTCTTACCTTGGAGAAATGTTTGGCCTGGGCCAGGGCAAACTCCTCCTGACAGACAGCTGATTGGATGTAAGGAGCTGAGATGAGGGCCAACATACAGCGAGATCCATCGATGGAGTGGTATAATGTACGCTGCCATGATTTACCTGTAATACAGGGAAAAAAGAAATACTTAGCTCCGTGTAAATCTAATGGATCCGACACCCAAATATGGTTATGAATGGTTATAAACAAACCAGGGGCGTCGATCTATGTTTCGGATAGGGGGGAGGCAAAAGTGAAAAAATGTTCAAAATTTTTGGTGCGCTCCGAGCGCTTAATTGAATGTTGCGCGCGAAAATTTGGCAATTTTGTGTGTTTAATAGTATTTTTATGCCATGTTTAATGGTTTTATAGTGCTTTCCAATGCTTTTTTTGAAACATAATGCATTGCATATTATGAATTTTTCAAGTTGTCAAATTTATGGGGGCAAATCGATGTGTTTGCCCCAATATATTCATTGATGGGGCGATCGTATATTTAGAACTTTGGTTGTCACACAGTAAGTATTTTTATTTAGACATATAAATACGACTTGAACAAAATAAATTATGTATGTGTACATCTATACATCGACAAACAGACACAATGTAGATAGATAGATAGATAGATAGATAGATAGATAGAAAATTTGATAGATGGATATACAGACATGCATTTAATCTCTACGGTTAAAGGAAATTTCAAAATTTAGTTTGCTCTTTGAATTGTCGATTGTCTTGATACCTAGGTTGTTCATTATATCCTACCTGCTTTCAGTTCCTGGACATCAAAGAAGAGTTTGAGATCTGGGGCCAACTTCTGCAAAGTTTCCACGAAGCGGTTAGCCTTCTCGGTGTCACGGTGCGAGTAGGACAGGAAGACATCGTAATGCAGCGGCTTGAAGTCCGCCACTCTCAGCTCGGTGTGGAGGGTGACGGTCAGGGACCCGGTTAGCTGCTTGCAAGCCTCTGCAATTTTGGATGCGTCTCTTTCTCTGGTATTGTCGAAGACAGAATTTTGCACTCTGTCGTATATGGTATGTGAGGTTAATGGTTTATTTCAGTTTAAGTTTATTTCACAACACCTTTTTCTTTAGCCAGAGGCTTGTTTTTCTGGAGGTCCGTTCCCATACTTTTTGAACATTATAATTAACTAATTAAGCATTGAAACACAACATTCATTGATTTTAAGCTTAGCTGACTGTTCAACCCAATACCGTTTAACAAAATAATCTGCTTGATGTTCACTCTACAGTGCAAGAAAATGGCTATTTTGTGGATACCCAAAATTTAAACAGTCTCTACCACAGGAGGAAGCAAGCGCCCTCCCCCCCCCCACCCCTCAGCCCCAGCTCCACCCTGCTCGGTCGCCCCTGCTCTTCCTTGTCTACTTGTCCTTGTGACTGGCCAACCTACATGCAACATCGTTCCACTGCCGCTGCAGGAAAGTTCTAGTTTTTTTCCGAGAAAAAATAACAAAACATATTTGCCCTTCCCTAATAAAATTTGGTCTAATCCAATATCCGTTCGCTTGTTAGTGACGCAATGAGTTTGATGATGTATACAAATTAGTTATGTAATTATTATTCCCTGTCTAATGCATATCGTAAAAATTCCATAAATCAATAGGTGTATATGTTTACAAAAAGTTACAGATGTTATTATCACGTTGGGATAGCTTCTCTGATACTCGTGCCCTCATACCCCAAGTAACAATTCCTGCAAATTGCCATGACTTCACACTTTCGGTGCTGCTGGAAGCGGGCTTCAACCACCTTGGCACCTCCCCTAATTAAGAAATACTGGATCCGCCCCTGCGACAGACATTGAAATATGGAGGTTAAAAGTAACGGTACGTAAATGGTTAATGATCACTCACCTACAATCCACGTACTGAACCAGACCCATGTACGTCGGCATGACTTCGACAGAATTGACATAAATCGGAGCCAACATATCACGATGCGCCCGACGATTACAGCACAAGGCTATATTGTACTGTTCTGTACATGCCTTGTCCTTGAGGTAATGAGGAGATAAGACTGGAATAACGAATTAAAATACAGAGTTACGTTATGCCAACACAAAAATAGATTACAAGAATAATGTAGTAAAGAAAAAAAATTGACAAAATATTAAACTGACTTTTCAATCACATAAAGAATGGCAGACAACACAAGTGATCACGAACGGTAACAAAGAAATGCGTTAGGATTTTCTACTCAGTTTAGGGTCGTCTGTAATCTTATGTTAATACTTCATCCAATACACACACAAAATGTAAGAAATGTAAGAAACAGGGGTAAGACTGCAATACATACATGTTCAAGAACACCATGATTTCTTCTTTTTGCCTTTCTTCTCCATCTCTCTTCCTTTATCACTCAACTCTACTGAAACTTTTACCCCATTTTACAATTATTTCCGAATATAATATGTATATTGTCGTGAGGCTGGCAGAATATCGTTAGCAAATGCATTAAGCAAAATCTCGTTAACACTAAATTGCTTGTAACATGAAAACCATTGGCTTATTTCACATGAAATCAATTTGTGGTCTTTCAGGTCCTTCTGTCAGTATGTTAGGCAGAAATGGGGAATATTTTTTTTTTCAATTTCGAGACAATATATACTGTTAACGACATTTTGCTTAATGCATTTGCTAACGACATTCTGCCAGCCGCACGACGATATATTGAAGTGTCTTTTTTTATATTCTCAATATTAAAAAGATGAATATCTTGGCCCATTTGACACAAAGATTAAAGTGTTTCCCAATGCTGTAAGGAAGTCCTGCACGCCCCTGTCATTTTCACTTCGTCCCTATCAACCCCCTCCCGCCCCCCCCCCATCCCCCTTATCATTACCTGTTATTACTCGGGCACTCTTCATCATGACGTCATACATGTCTGTCTGAAAGACATTATCTTTGTTGATCGCTTGTTTGGAACTGACAAAAATGCGGATGTCATTTTTAGCTTCACTTAGTTTCTCCTGGATTAACTTGGCAATCGTCGAATCTTCCTCACTGAATGACAGATAGACGTCAAATTCAAGAGGTACAGCCTACAAAGAGGGAAGTGACAATATGGTACCACAAAAAGGCTTGTTATTCGGAAAACATAAAGCGTGGACTCGTATGATGTGTTTCACAAGTGTGAACAAGAAATGATTGAGTATATTATATTATCAACTTGTTTCTAAAAATCCTTCTTCAAAACTGACAGGACATTGAACCTGTTGAATAGAATAATGTTTTCAATCATCATTTTGCTCATAATGCCCTATCCTTGTTAATTATTAACTCCAGTATATATCTTAGATCATGAAAAGACTGCCCCGTGTTGATAGTTGTTGTATTGTATTTAAGGTCTACTTCAGTAAACGACTGGATAGTCCGAACTCGGCTGTCTCGATGACACCACTATATATTTTTCCATGGATAACTAACACAACAACAACATGCTGAATGTAACACCCTTAGAACAAACATACAACGAAGAATGTTATTAAATCACTGACAAAGAAATGGGTAACTACTTGCAGTGACTAACATATCATCACCACAATCATCATCAGCCCATGAACACCCACAGTGGAAGGAAGGTTTGTTACTGCCCTCCATTTATTCCTGTCATTCACCAGTGTTCACTAACTCCAGGTCAACTTCAGGACCATCCTCTCCGCACTCTGTCACTCTTCCTCGATCTTCCTCTTGAGTTGTTCTCTTGTGTCCTCTCTATATACATCTGAGTCTGCTCTCTTTCATGTTCCCCTGAAACCCTTTCTTCATTCTGCACTTCCACATTCATTCTTCTAATAATCTAATATGTTGACTCAAATAGTTCTTAAACATTTCATCTTTGACACTTCCAGGTTATTGATATTTTTCTGCTTCACGGCCCATTATCTCCGGGACAACATAGTGTAACAGGATAGGCGGAATCTCCTTCGGTTGACGTTGTCATATGTGTTTCTGTAGATCTACAGAGGACCAGTATGGCTTTCCTATCCGAACTCTGGTTTCCTTTTCATTATTTCATCATCATCGGGCATTGTTCAACCATTGTTGGATGAAGCCCTCCTCATTTACTTTCCATTCTCTTCTATTTGCTGTCATTCTGTTCCACGTGTCTGTGTATGTTGATATTTCGTCTCTCCGTCTTCTCTTTTGTCGACCTCTTCTTAACTGTTCGTGGTTTCCATTCTGTGAGTTTCTTAGTCCATCGGTTGGCCTGTGTTCCAGATAAGTGTCCTTCCCATCTCCATTTCATTGTCTTAATTTTTACTGTAATATCTTTGACTTTTGTTTTCTGTCGTATGTCGGTGTACTTCGCTTTGTCAAGTAATGTCAAATTGAGTATTCTTCTTTCCATAGCTCTTTGTGTTGATCTCAATTTCTGTTCCATTTCTTTAGTTGTAGACCAGGTTACTGCTCCATATGTCAATGTCATTAAAATGCACTGGTCAAATATCCTTCTCCTCATTTAGAGTGATATTTTCATGTCTGTTAAAAATTCCCTACACGTATCAAAACATCTCCATCCTCCTTTAATCCTTGTCAATTTTTTTTTCTCTTGTGGTGTCCTCCATTTTCAAATTTTGGCCCAAGTACTTGTAACTGTCTACTTTCTCTAGCTGGTGATGGCCTATTCTTATTTCCTCTGCTGTTTCAACGTTAGTCATAAATTTTGTCCTTCCTATTATGCATTTGCAAGCCAACCCTTTTACTTTCAGCATCCAGACTGCGCAACTGTTCTTCCATATCTTGGAAAGAGGTTGTAATCAGTGTCACGTTGTCTGCAAATCGTATGCCAGTTAGTTGTTCTCCATCTATGTTGATTCATTTTTCTTCACGGTTGGACTTTTTAAAGATTTCATGCAATGCTGCTGTGAAAATTCTGGGTGATGTGTGCCCGTCTGACACCTTTATTTATCTTCACTTCTTTTTAGATATCATTATCTATTTGGATTCTTGCAGTAGCATCTGTGTATATGTCCTCCAATATGTGAATGTAACCTTCAAATCCTATATTTCTCAGATCATCAAACATGTCTTTATGTTCTATCTTTCTGGAAGTTTACGAAGCCTAGACAAAGATTGAGCTGGTTCTCGGATTTTTCAATGAGCTGATCAATCGATTATAGATGCTCTATTGTGGAAAATCCTCCTCTGAATCCCTAGGTTGATTCTAATCTAATACCATCTTGAGCCGGATTTGAATTACTTTGGTGAATATTTTATAGGTATGTAATAGTAGACTGATCGGCGGTAGTTTTTTTTATGTCTGCCTTGTCCTCTTCTTTGTGCAGAAGAATAATCTTTGCTTTCTTCCATTATTTGCCTGATTACAAAAACTGGATCAGTGGTTCCTTTGCCTTTCCTACATCTTAACTGTTCCTCCCCAAGTTGCATTTGAGCTATGTCTCTAATTCCTGCATGAACAGATGAATAATTCTGCCTAAACACTTTCGCAGTTCGATACACTTAGTTTCCACTTTCATGGATGTCTCCCTCGTTTTTGAGAATTGGGACTAGAATTGATTTGAGCTAGTCGCTTGGGATCTTCTCTCTCCAAACAGCAATCAATACTCGAAGGGGCCATACGCTCCTTCATCCTTCATTTTTAAGGAGGTTTGATCTGTTCTAGCAGCTTTTGTTTTCATCCTCACTTATGTTGCTTTCACTTCCCCAAACGACAGAGTCTCCTGCTCTCCCTCGTTTGCTGATGTTGACTGCAACTCTGTAATGAATTCGAATTCATTTTGACAGCTTACGGAAATATCATTTACATCTCCTTGTCACCAATTTTCCTTCCACCAGTAAGACTACATCTCAATCATTAATGAAGGGGTATGTAACTTTGTATTCTACTTAATCACTTCTTGACTTTGCTGTTAAATATAGATCTTCTTCTGTGCTACAACTATTGATTTTCCAGCTCCTCATACGGCGCTTTCCTTGCCTTAACCTTTGCCAATTTCACGTTTTCAGGGCTTGCTTGCCTGAACCTTTGCCAATTTCCCGTTTTCAGGGCTTGCTTGCATTAACCTTTGTCTATTTCACATCCCATTTGGCTTCTTTGTTAGACTGCGTATACTCCACGTTTGCTGCCTGAGATGGGTGTAGCTTCAGTTCTCGTTCAGCATCTCTTTCACTGCGGTCTGCAGAATGTCATCTTCTGCCTACCACCATTATTGTCCATTAAATTTCATTCCAATTTTTCCCTTCCATGTAGGTTAGGTAACTGCTTGAGTACTTCTTCATAAATCATCTGTGCTGTACTCCACCCAGTTTTCCACGGCGAATTCCTATTTCATTTCGGCACGGTTCTTTCTTTTGCCAATGCTTGATGCTTATTTTTTGCAACTACTGGTTTTAGCTGGTTTGCTACTTTCTCGCTTGGTATTATCCTTAATCCCTTACATGTTTTATTTGTTCTTCCTGAAAATTATCAGGTCAATTTGTGTTTTCCTAGCTCCACTGTAGTAGGTGAAAAGCTGGCTATCTCTCTTCTGGAAGAAAGATTTACAAAGGTTGGCAAAAATTTACCCAGTTGTCGATGCGTTTCGTCGGACAGAATTGAGTCCAGGTTGAGTAGACTCTGCTAATCTGATGACAGAGTGGCTGGAGAGGTTGCCAATGTGTTAATTGCCTCTTCTCATTCCCTAGTAACCGATTTGAAGAATTGTTTAGCTTTGTGGTGAAAAGTGTTGATGTGGACTATTTCGCGGGGATTTGGGTCGTTGTGATTGTATTTTACAAGGCTTTAACCTTTTTTTCTTGAAACTTCCAGTATACATTTTTGTAGAAGTTTGACTGGATCACTGTGCGTTAGTAGCTTACTCATTTCTTTGTAAGTGATTTAATAGTATTTGTTATTGAATTATGCACCTATTTGGGGGAGACACCAATGCGGGTATCATTGCTTAGAGTTTTGTGCGGAATCA
Organism: Eucidaris tribuloides; assembly: GCA_001188425.1. NCBI lineage: Eukaryota > Metazoa > Echinodermata > Echinoidea > Cidaroida > Cidaridae > Eucidaris > Eucidaris tribuloides. The sequence continues at coordinate 17,536 of JZLH01S0027409.1, read as the reverse complement.
TTACCTGAACTTCGAAATAACTTACGTTTTCGGGTGTGGGTCGCACACCCTTAATGATGATTGCTAGTCTCAACAAATAGTAGCTGATTTATTTCTGGAGAATAACAGTTAATCATAAGGAACATTATCCCTTGGATTTATCCTGGATATAATGGATTATTTCAAATTTCAATAGTTGAGGACCATGAGATTATAACCTTGTATTTACAGTCAACAGAAGAGTTATCAGCATAGCGTGAGTTAACCCGCGGCTAAAGGCCCAAAGTAATTATGCATCAGATCAATTGTCTTTGGGTCCAAATATAAAGAAATTTACACTTTCACATAATGTTGATAGACACGCATTTCAATGAAGGATGCATGTATTTTTTCCACGGTAGAAAATACCACAAATGGAAAAAATAACTTTAATTGCAGGGACAGGAACACAGTATAGTCCATGCAACCTATGAAATGTTTGTTTTTAGTTTGTATTGTTTTTACCTTGGGTAGAAGGAGCTGCATTTCGTACCGTTCTTTTAACTCAGCAAATTTATGCAACACTTCATCAAATTTCCTCATTGAGTGCTTTTTCAGTTGACCGTCTACAACTTCGGCGTACAGCACCAGTTTCATGACTCTCAGCGGTAGGCCTGCTTTCATCCAGTTGACTGCAGCTTCCACCATTCCCTTCAGCATGCTGACCTCACCATAACCCTGATCAAAGGTCAAAGGTCAAGTGAAGATAAGTTGTCCGTTTTCATATTTTCATAATTAGTCGTCATTTAGGGTGAAATGAGACATTTTTGTCAATGTATAGTAAAACTACTGTACTTATTCTTTATTACCTTAACCTCAAAACATTTTTGTCAATGTATAGTAAAACGACTGTACTTATACCTTAACCTCAAATCAGATTTATCAATGGTGGTCATATTTCCACAATGACTACAAGATTGATACAAAATGCAATAAATTGTGATTTCTAAAGAATTTGCTGTTGTTCTTTACTAGTTATTGCAAACCTCATCTCACTCGAAATTGTGGGTTTACATAACTCAACGGTGTATCATTTTACTTACAGTATATTTTAAAGCAGGCCTACCTTTGATTCGCCAACGCTGATCTTAATGATTGTTTCTTTATTTTCGTCAACAGACAATTTTTTTTAAGTTCAAGTTTTATTCCACCTCTCGCATTTACAAACAACTGTCATTGCAATTCAAGCAAAAGGAGAAATAAAATATAATACATTAACAGAATAACACAGTGAGATAAAAGCAAAATGCGTTGATTTTTTAAGGCTAATAACTGATCAAGAAACAAGTACATAACTAACCAAACCAGACGTACAACAACAAAATTACACATGAACGTAAGACAAAATACAGGTACAGGCATACAGACATGTTAAGCATCATTTAAGTTTGGTACAGTTTTTATGCAAATTTCTTACCTCCGACTAATTGCATATTGCATGATTTGTAAAATCATATCTGGACTGAATGAATGAATGCAGCGCTATTCTAAAAGTACCTGCATAATGTTTGACTCAGGACGCTATGTGTTAGGAGATTGATATAACACTATTTGTCCAAATCATTCAAAATTACCAAGGGGTCCGTTTTCATATTTATGTAATTAGTCGTCATTTAGGGTGAAATGAAACATTTTCCAAAATAATCAAATGAAAATTTCATTATTCTGATTAAAATACTTATTCTTTACTTCCTTAACTTCAAATCAGATTATCATTGGTAACAATATTTCCCTAATCACCACAAGATAGATACGAAATGTAATAAACTGTATTTTGAAAAAAGTTGCTGTTGGTTAAGTAGTTCTCAAATAATTATTGCAAACTGCATCGCATCCTAAATTGTAGGTTTACAGAACTCAAAGACGTTACGGTATATTTAAGTACCTTTGATGTTGCCAAACGCTGAGCTTAATAATTGTTTCTTTATTTATGTAGCTGACCAATAGACCTCGACGCGTTGGAGATCGATATAAGACGATTTGTCACAGAGCCGAATGCCGCCTTTAAATCATTGACAATTACCAAAGGGTCAAATTCATATTTATGGGATATCTAAAGGTTTTATTAATTTAGCAATGGTGTAGAACAATCGATTGTCCAACCTTCAAGATGTGACTGTTTGTATTCAGATAACATCTTTTTTTTTGGTCAATACTTCTGTTGTTACCAGGGGGTCAATTTTTTATGAGATATCTAAAGGATCTATGAATTTAGCAATGGTGTAGAACAATCGATTGTTCAAACTTCAAGATGTGACTGTTTGTATTCAGGCGACATTTATTGTTTGTCAATTCTTCTGTTGTTATGTTGTTATGGAAATATTTACCCAACGGCTTGTTACACAGGAATTTCCGGAGTGGTAACCACAGCCACCCAATTCACCCCAAAATGCCAACATGGGGGTATTTTTCGTAAAATTTAAGCTAAATCCCCGAAAAAATTAAAATGAGGGTTTAATTTATTTATTATTAGGGTTCCTAATCTGCTAATAGGGCACGGGATAGAGGTCCAAAATCTTGGAAAATAAACAAGAAAGTACCGGTAGGGGTAAATAAAATTACACATTTATCCGTCGTACGCAGTAGGTTTCTTTCAAAATATAGGTAAAGTATAAACACTGGCCTATCCCGATATGACGAGAAGATTGGGGGGGGGGGACTTAACACGCTGAATGTTGCCAAAAATAGATACCAGGCATGGTATGAAATTCTACTCCTGAGATGATCAATGTAATACTTTGTATTTTGTTGTGATTCTTTTGATGTTTCGATGACAATCTGAGTCGTGAAGTTCAACACCTCACAGGCAGCACCATGAGTGTAAAAACCCTCATTGTGCAGCGTAGGACAGGTGAATAGATGCATGTACATTTCCAAATACCTGATCTCCTGTGTTAAGGAGTGGCGTTCATTGTTGAGGATGGGTACATACCTGATCTCCTGTATTAAGGAGTGGCGTTCATTGTTGAGGATGGTTACATACCTGATCTCCTGTATTAAGGAGTGGTGTAATGGCAGTGCCACCTTCATTGTTGAGGATGGGTACATACCTAATATCCTGTATTAAGGAGTGGCATTCATTGTTTATGATGGGTTGTTGAGGATGGGTACATATCTGATCTCCTGTATTAAGGAGTGGCGTTCATTGTTTTAAGGATGGGTACATACCTGATTTCCTTATTAAGGAGTGGTGCAATGACAGTGCCATCTTCATTGTTGAGGATAGGTACATACCTGATCTCCTGTATTTAGGAGTGGCGTAATGACAGTGCCATCTTCATTGTTGAGGATTGGTACGAGGCAACGGAACACATTGGCTACTAGCTCCTGGGGTCGGCCGCCTTTCTTCCTAAAAAAAATCATCATTTTGTAAAGGCATGGATTAGTGAGTCAAATTTTATCCAAATCATATTCTGGACAGGATTGTCACCAAACACTTTTTTTTAAACCAACATTGCTTTATGAAGAAATTCATTTTAGTTTTTAGTGAACCCGCCCAACATACCATTGACCTGCATGGTTCTAATAAACGTAAGGATGGAAATATCGGTGCATAATGATCAATAATATCAGCAAAGGTAGATTTTCCTGAACTGGTTGCATTTTTTTTAAATTCAATTGAAGTTTTATTGATAACACACACACAAAATCAAACAGTAAGTCCAAACAACAATATGAAATAATAACGCATGAATTAATTCAAATATTGGACAGTAGTAGTATTGAATGAGTTATTGATGAATGCAGGCAAATTATAATTAATGTCATCTCATCTGTATAACCTTATCCTTTTTTTCTTCCTTGCTGCTTCCTTTGTCCTTCCTTTCCACCTCCCTTCCTTTCTTCCTACCAGCTTACGGACGTACATGCACAATGACAGGAAATATGTTGAATGAGAATGTTTAGCGAGGAAGACAAGTACCCCCGTACTGGCATTTTTGAGTGTAATAGCTTATCATGCACTGCAATATTGTCCACACATAAAAACGGGGACCTGCTCGCTATAGGGACGACTGTTCATAAGAAAAAATAATTCATAATTCATTTGAATAAACCATGAATAAATAAATAAATAAATAAGGACCGCTAAATAAGACATAAGCGTCGTTATTCATAAGTACAGTGATTTGTGACAACACATAATGCGGAATAGGGGTCGCTTTTCATAATACCAAATCAGGGTCTTAAGGGTCCCTATTCATAATGCAAAAAAGAGGGTCACTAGTCATAATCGAAGAAGAGGGTCGCTATAATGGATAGCAACCCTCTATTATGCATATTAACCTTTGCGAATAGCGACCCTCTTCTCCTATTATGAACAGCGGCCCTCTTCCTCGATTGTAAGTAACGACCCTTATGATTAACGACCCGGATTGGTATTATGAATAGCGACCCTTCAGGTATAGGAAATTACACGTCCTGAATAGTGGTCCTCATGAACCACTGATCCTTATAAAAAGTGGTCCTTATGACTAGCGAGGTTATCCTGGAAACCTGCAGTAGTTTTTCAGTCGCATACCATTATGATATATTAATGAGCCTTCTGGCATCATTTATTTTCATGCCTTTGATTGATACGTATGTGTGCATGTAACTTTTGTGTTGTTGAATATAATTATGCCCAAAATAAAATCATTCTAACCTGATAATTTACAACTAATCATTCCGCAGATTACCTTTAAAGACAATACATTGACAGGGCGTCGTAAACATCTTAATTTTAATATATACTTTTTCACACTTTCAGTGGGATGTTGCTTTCCCTATTGCCCCAATTCACGACATCTGCATGATTTCCTTAATCCTTTATAAATCCTATGTTAGATAATAAATAAAGGGTAATTGTATATTTTCATTTCATGGTGGCATTGTGTAGGCCTGCACGCGGTCATTTCACAGATCAGTTGCGTAGCCAGGATTATCCAATAGGGAGTCACGGAATAACATTTTTTCGAATGGCAGGGTAAAATCTTAGGAGGGGCGATAAATCTGTTGCGAAAATTGTGTCCCCCCCCCCAACAAAAAAAAAAGAAATGCCTGCCAAATTACAAGTCAAACATTATCTGAGAATCGGGGGGGGGGGCAGGGGGCCGACGACGACCAGAACCATTTTATGCCCTCCACCGCCGATGACCAAAAACCATTTTTGTCCGCCAATTTGCTTTTTTACCTGACCAAATTGCAAGCCATTTTCAATTACTTTGAAAACAATTCAGAGGGTGGCGCCCCCCACCCCCCCCCCCCCCCCCCCCCCCCGCCCGCCCCCGCGCCCCCCCCCCAGTGGCGCTGCCTTGAATGGCAATACCAATGTTAGTTGCAGACTTTCGAATTTCGAATGTATTCTCCAACACGGGGTATTTAGGAGTACATCGTATTACCTGTTCACGAAATCTTCTTTTCAATTTCATGTTTTCTTACTTTTTATTTCTATCTACCCATCAAGGGGGGAGGGGGCATGGCTCGCTTGCCCATTCCACACATCGAAATGAAAGCGATGGAAAAACCTTCAACCTATAGCATACCATAAACAACGTGAGTGTAACTCGACCTTTGGTCGATGACGGGAACTGATAAATTACTGACTAATATCCTGTTTGGTCATTTGTGGTGTGTTGCAATCTCACGTGCAGCACATCACTGAATACATATAGTAACATTGAAGGGATGTAAGAGTTTATATAGGCAAGGAGGTCCATGATATCATATCTATTTCCTTCGGTGTAGGAAAATTTATCGGGATCTCGGGTAGGAAAGTTTCCAGATGTAACAGTGTCACAATCTAAAGAATGGTAATTGAGAATATTTCTAGTTTAAAAACAAAAATTCTGGGCTACATGATCTCCATGCTGCTGGTGTATCTGATATGGTCTACAAATTAAAATTAAGCTCTGAAAATCGCAGTGCAAAATGTTGGGTATTTTTAGAAAAGTGAAAATCAATGACTGAACATTCCATCTCCCTCCCCCCCCCCCACCACACCAGATATATGTATTATATAATTTTTGTCCGTAGGACCTTAATTTATAAGCAGATATTTATCTGTACAAATTTTGCTTGTTCCAACGCAACTGTCTTAAGTTTTGTGTTCTAGGGGGCGTATTTTTCATTCCAAACATTATCAGGTAAGTTAGGTATATTAAAGTTTCACATGTGTTTTAAATGGGCTTCCACAATGTTAACCAATGCCTATCTCCTTTAACGTAAAGACATAAATCATTTTCGAGCCTAATTGGCGAAATATAATTGCCACAGGCTCAAACTGTATGTCTTTATAATCAGTAGAAGAATTCATATTGTTTTGATATTTACCCTAAGATTTATACCTGGACTTGCAGCATTTCAATTACCAATAACAAGTAAGAATGAAATTTAAGACCACATAACATTGTGGAAGCCCCATTTAAAAAGTTGTCAAACTTTGCTGTCTGGCATATCTGACAGTGTTTAAATGGACAAATAAACACCGTAGAACACAAAACTTAGAACAGTTATGCAGTGATTAGCATATTATGTACAGATAAAAAGCGCACATGATTTATTCTCAGCTGATGAAAATTCTGCAATACCCAAATCTATTGCGAAAAAGTGGAATGGTTGCTCAACGATTTTCACTTTTGAGTTTTTAAAATTGGAACCATTGTGATATGATGCCGTTAACCGAAAAGATAGGGGGAATCTTCCTTGCCCATAAGGTGAAGGTATCATTACAAATTTACAATAAAGGGAAATTTATCTTTGATCTTCGTCCTTCAAGCGAAGTTTTTCCCAAATTTTAACTGGTCGTTGTCCGATCTTCCCCCATTCCATCAGTTTTCATGATTATCTTGGATGAAATTGTAGCAAGATATGGTACTTATACAAAAGTCTTTGACCTTTGATCTTTGAACCCTTTTAATATTTCATCTAAAGTGTAATGGGTTCTTCCTTGGTGCTAGCCTGGCCTAGTCCAAGTTTTGTCCCTCAACCAAGTGTTGAAGAGTTTGTCCTTCAAAGAGGCAGACCAACAAATGCAACAAAGCGCATGCCAGACGTGCAATTGCTGGGTTGATTAAAAAACTTACGGAATTCTAATTGCTTTGCTATTTGTTAATGATACTATTATTTACCCGCCAGTTTAGAAGCATAGTAGTCTTTGGCAGGGGCACACCACTGGGGATGGGGCTATATACTAGTATTTACCCTTTTGTTTCAAAGCAAACTAGCCTTTGGTAGGGCACTCGACAGGGGAGGGGGTTGTACTGGTATTTACCCTTTTGTTTTGAAGCAAAATAGCCTTTGGTAGGGCACTCGACAGGGGAGGGAATTATATTAGTATTTACCCTTTTGTTTTGAAGCATATAGTAGCCTATGGTAGGGCACTCAGCAGGGAAGGGGTATAGTAGTATTTACCCTTTTGTTTTGAAGCTAAATAGCCTTTGGTAGGGCACTCGAATGGGGAGGGGTTTATATTCGTATTTACCCTTTTGTTTCAAAGCTAAATAGCCTTTGGTAGGGCACTCGAATGGGGAGGGGTTTGTATTCGTATTTACCCTTTTGTTTCAAAGCTAAATAGCCTTTGGTAGGGCACTCGACAAGGGGGGGGGGGCTTCTACTAGTATTTACCCTTTTGTTTCGAAGCATATACACTTTTGATAGGGCACTCGACTGGGGAAGGGCTATTTTGTTTTAAACAATGAAAACACATAGACCTTGATAGCGCACTCGACTGGGGAGGGGGCTATAGTATTTACCCTTTTGTTTCGAAGCATAGTAGTCTTTGATAGGGCACTCGACTGGGGAGGGGGCGTGACCACCAGCAGGAGTAGAGAGTGCGTAGATCTTCTTCCTTGTCTTTGGATAACTCGTCGACAGAGATGTCTAAGTTATGTAACAGTGCGCCGATGACCGAACTGTATGACGCGACATAAGAACCTGCATCAGGAACACAAAATTGAAAAAAAAATAAGACCCAATTTAACTCCATGAATATGAAGCGATATATTTTATTCACTTTTAAAACTTTTTTGTCCGACTGTGATACTGGTGGATTTGCGTTATGGTTTTTTTCTGTTGTGCAGTAGCTTGACTTTTCCAGTGGATCAAGAAAAATTTGAACCGATGGCCACTTGGCCAAAAATGAGAGTTCGAAATAATACTGAAGACTTGATTAATAAATATGCAGGTATACTTTTATAAGAAAATGTGTTACATTTTATGCAGTACGGTGGAGCCATAGAATTATATTCCGTACATCCCGTCGGCATGTAAAATGCATTTCTTGGCCAAACAAGGACGAAAAGAAGGAAAGAAAGACAGATAAAGGATAAAATATTATTAACCAAACGAGTAAATAAACCTTGATCGTATTGGAATATAAGCACTTACTCCTGGGGGAGGGGGGTAGCACTGTCATTGCAAGGTGGATACCATGCCCGTACATGGACTTTCAAAACGTACCATAAACAAGTAAGTATCCTTCTATACCCTAAACAAGTATTTGGTTACGTTTCCCAATCCTAAACAAGTATTTTCTAATCAAGTGGGTATAATAGTCTACCCGTGTTCCTGGGGTTTGTTGTTGTTGTTGTTGTTGGGTTGGTTTTTTTTTCTTATCTTTTTTTTTTCTTTTTTTCTTTTTTTTTTGGGGGGGGGGGGGCATTTTGATACCCTTTTCACTGTACATCACCCGTCCGTGATACCGTGAAAAACTTCCCTTTTTACGCGTTTTCCTGTACGAGAGTGGTATCCGCCATGTAACGACAGTGCCCCCCCCCCCGACACTCTAGTTTACGTCTTAGGGTCTATAATCATCATCTAAACATTCTCGTGAAAAGACATCAGAGGACACATTTTTCTTAGGAAAGATGGCTGTCCGGAAAATTAAGAATGTGTGGAAAGACAGAGGAGTGCATACGAAAACATATCAAGATCAAAGTAATGACAGTCCTTGTCTTCCTAATGTTCATCAGGGTAAGGGACTTAAAATACTTGGTCCAAGGGGGGGGCGAGGGGCGTCGCCCCCCCCGCCCTAAAGATTGCGCCAAAAAAAAACCTGATGTGAAGCTGCCCACCCTTCATTTCCTTTTTTTTTATCTTACTGCTTGAAATATCTACAGCAATATACATCAGGCTCCGAAATTTATTTTATATATTTTCATAAGCGTGTTGTAAGAAACATGTCAAAATTTTCGCGCGCGCTCCGCCGCGCAAAAATTGCATCCTATAAGTTAACAATTTTCATGCAGATCGCCGCATCAAAATTGATACTAATATAGGCCTAATAATATAATAACAAATAACAATAATAATAATAATAATAATGAAACATTAGACAATTTGCATGTCTCTAAGCCACTTTTTAGAACAAAGATAGGCCTACAAAAAGCGATTGTTGTGCAAGTTAAATTTTTTTGCAGTCCTTACGCAGACAGTGTTTAAACAAGCCATAATACATAAGAATTTTGTTAAGTTTATTTTGGGGGGTGCACAGTTTGCCTTCAATATGTTTTGAATATAGCGTGGTACAAAAACTGTGAAATTTTTCGGCGCGCTGCCCGCCCGGCCAAAATTGCCTTACAAAATTTTTCAAAAAAGAACATTAGTGTTGATTAGCAGTGTTTTGTAGAATTACGTTTTAAGAATTGCTCAAGATTTAATTAATTGAGATTAATTTTCAGATCAATTGTCACTAAGAAGCAAAATATGTTAGATTTGTAAAGGCTGTGAACTGCAATTTTCCTTATCCTCAAGAGGGTGAAAACAACAGTGTTTTTTTTTTTTCTGTGTTTGCATGGCGAATTTTAGTGTACAATTATATGGTTGGTTGTAAAAATGCGATTTTTCTTGGCTCACTCGCTACGCTCGCTCGCATATTAGACTTTATTTTTCCCTCACGGGGCGATCATCAGCACAATCTACTCGGGGACTTAACTTGCCACAAACATCATAAGTGATTTGTACTTGCTTCTTGTTATTGAATAGAAAAAATATTGTGACTAAAACATTTCTGCACTAAATTTGGCGTTCAAATAGTGATGATAAGCAGCAAAGGATAATAATTTACCGTAGAACTTCCAACAGTACAGTCAGGATCCCTGCCCGCAAGGGACTTTTGCCGCCAAATTGCGCCTGTTACATGTAGGCATAATATTAGACACAATTTTTTGTTGCCCCTCGTATTGTTGAAAATACTTGAATCCTGCCCTGAATATACTGCCTATATTCTTAATCACAAGGACTGTTTTTAAGTCGATAAAAATGCCAAAACGGGCTCCAAATCGCACGATTATCGCCCATCAAAAATTCAAAAGCTCTCACC
>JZLH01S0027401.1:0-10789 GCA_001188425.1 Eucidaris tribuloides | reverse complement strand
GACTTGTTATTGGTACTTCAACCCAGCGAGTCCATCTCTCATCTGTTTTCTCTTAGGTACATGTACATGTACATGTGACGCGATGAGAGGTGTAACACACACACACACACACACACACAGACACACAGACACAGACACATACACACACACAACACAACAGACAAACGCGCATACACAAACAACACCTCTCTCACACTCACATGCCCCAACACACACGTAGACACACACACAGACACAGACACAGACACACAGACACAGACACACACACACACACACAACACAACAAACACGCATAAACAAACAAAACCTCTCTCACACTCACATGCCCAACACACACGTAGACACACACAAACACACACACACACACACACACACACACACACACACACACACACACACACACACACACACACACACACACAAACAAAACCTCTCTCACACTCACATGCCCCAACACACACGTAGACACACACACACACACACACGACACACACACACACACACACACACACACACACACACACACACACACACACACACACACACACACACACACACACACACACACACACACACACAATGAGGTGCTCACCTACAATCGCGTGCAAACGTCCAAGCCATCAGACACAATAACATACATAATCATTGATTCATCACTACTTGCCACCTACATTCAATGGGCAGGTATGAACAGTTTGATCGCAAAACGGGTTATTCACTTTAGTAACTTTGGAGGAAAATGCATTTTTGGTGCCGGAGTTTGTACACGCGTCTAAGAAAAAATAACATTAAACCCAAAATATTTTGTACTTGCTTGTGGAATTTGGCTTCCTATTTCATACTATCGCTAGGTAAATAGGTGGTAAATGTGTAGATGTTAACAATTCAATTTGGGTGAAAATGGCATTAATCCGTTCGCGATCAAACGCTTCCTATACACCCTGTACAGTTGCTGGCGTGACAAAACCTGTTACCTCAATTTTAGGTGAACACGAGTTTCAAAGTAATCTTTGAGATTTTGTTCTCTCCAAATTCCAAACGACAAATCCAGGGATGCCAACTATTTCAATATAGTTTCAGGGAGGATTGGATTGAGAATCACAAGAGGTTTCTAGCAAATGTGTACAATTCAATGGGAGTAGCAAGCCCCCAAATCAGCAAGGCTTTGAAAAAGTTTATACACCGATTCACACAAAAATCATATAATTTTCAGGGAGCCTTCCTGAGAATCAGGGAGGCTTGGCATCTCTGCAAATCTAAAAAAAATAGAGCCACTATCGCAGCGGACAATTACTGTTCCTGCGTCAACGCAGATTTATTTGTTTTTAAATCTATTCATGTTTTTTTTTTTCTCTCGTACATCTGGTTTTGAGATACAAGCACATTCACCACAGCAATGGCATTCTTACAAAAAGGAGCTCCTTTTCACTTCATGGGATCCGCATGATTAAAAAAAACATCAATCACTCAGCCACCATCAACAACAGCAACAACAACAACCAAACATACTATGTAAGCCATTGGAAGTATATGTACAAACAAAGAACAAAACATGCCAGTTGTATTAAAATTTACTTGAATTTATTGACTTTCATATTTTGCAGTTCACCGACGGAACTGCGTAGTGGAATGTGGCATTCATTACATATACATGTACTGCATTTGATGGTAAATCACATGATCACAATAACATATACATAATTTTGTATTTCCCAGATATACATGTCTTCATGCAATATTTACTTATTATTCATACAATATTACGACTAAAACTACAGAATGAATTGTTACATGATTTGGTGAACACTACACAGTAGCGGGTATAGCTGTACTTATGCTTGGGGTGGGAGGAAGAGCAGCAAGCCAGCCTAGGGCTTTTTTTTTGGGGGGGGGGAAGGGACACAAGGAATTAGGTACCCTCTTGTCCATTTCCGATTTAACATCTTTTAATAAGATTTTTTTGAAAATATTTTTTATGTGGAGCACCCCACAATTCAGGGTTATACTTATATGATAAAACAAGATTTTTATTTTTGTTTTTAATTTATTATTATTATTATCATTATCATTATTTTTTTTTTTGGGGGGGGGGTGAGGGGGCTGTACCCCAAGGCTCCCATGGTAATGTCCTCTACACTATAGAATACATTAAAAAAGACTTCTGCCAAATGTAGGGGAGAGTGGGGTAATCCCGACCGCCGGGTAATTCAGAACACCTTAATATCTACAAGGAGAGGTGAGGTGGCGCTCTCACGACATAATAGCCGTAACGCAGAATGTTGTTTGTCTTCCCGTGCACGGATCTGTTGACTTGTCTCTTCTGATGAAAGACTAATCAAAAAGAAGGTAAATGACACATCTTCATTTTTTATGTTTCCTTGTTTGAAGTGTCTTTATGTTAAGATGCCATTAATCATATTATCTGCACTGTTTCACCCTTTAAAGTCTGTTCATTGTTCTTATGAAAAAACATGCCTTTTGCATCTATAAAATTTGTACACAAACAACAGAGGGGGAAAAATGGTAAGAATCCATGAGGGGTAATCCCCGTGAACAGCCGTTCGTGATTACGAATCACACAATACGAAATTGCCCATCTCTTCAAGCTGGCGTACAATCGTACGGCTACAATGAGCAAAACCATCAGCGGATTCGAAACAACAGGGATATTTCCCTTCAACAGGAACAAGTTTGGCGAAAAAGACTTTGCACCAGTAAGTGCAGTCATGAGTTTCATGGAGGAAGACAGTTCGGTGGCTGGAGAGAAGTCTCAGCATGAAGACACTAGTGAAGCTGGCACAGTCCAGGGCTGCCACTCAAAATTTTAATTTCCCCCTACTGCACATGCGTATTTTCCCCTACAGGCACCACTTTTCCTCTACGCCTAATAACCCAATTTTCCCCTACAAACCCGTGTTTTCCCCTACAAAAATACACTTTTCCCCTACAAAATAACCTTAGAAAAAGCATATATTTTGATCTTGATTTCTTCGTCGGAGATGGACATAACGGACGAATATATACGGAAATTCTCTGAAATCCTCTGGGAATTTAAGAATAATTCTGAAAATTGTCAAAACCCCCTAAATCCCCTACAAATCATCAAAACCCCCCACTTTTCCCCTACGTAAGGCCATTTTCCCCATAGGTATCCCCTACAACCTACGGTGGGCTAAAATCCCCTATGGTAGGGGTTTTCCCCTAAGAGTGGCAGCCTTGGCACAGCCCCCCCCCCCCCACCCCGAAGACCACATCACAGCTGTTACAATGAATCGATTATCATTGTCGATCGATGTACTTTCTCTGTGTTAGATCGATTGGAGACTAATAAATGGCTGGACATCGAGAAGATGGAGTTGGCATGAAACAGCAGAAAGGTTTCCAAAAGATCTGATCAGAAGGTGAATTCACGAAGGTGGAAATCTGTATTACTACAGAGGCGCATGAAGATCGTGTACAGAGTATGACCTCGGTCACCTCAGAGGCACTAGATGATTTAACAGAGGGCGCAAGTACTTCGATCATGGAAGCCATCACATCAAGATTTCACATCAAGAACAAAAAATCCATGATCATTGGTACTCCTGATGTTGCCCCAATGCCAAAAAAATGTCCCGGTCTAAAAACAACAAAAGGAGAAAAACATTACACTCAGAAATCCTAACGTCAACTCTTTTTAAGGATGAGCTCATCAAGAAGAAGCTAGCGAGAGATAAAAGGGAAAGCAAAGCATGGAACAAAGGTGGAAAGAAGACAAAAGAACCAACTGTCCGGAGAACAGGGATGTAGTCGAGGCCGGCCGTTCCGAGTCACGAGGCCGCTGGAAAAAATATTTTCCCATAGACTTTGTACACATGACTCAGTCCGAGGCCAAGGCCAAGGCTGGCAAAATCCAGCCTCGAGGCTGGCCTCGACTACATCCCTGCCAGAGAGCATTGAATATTTCAGCAAGTAAAGCTGCCAGTCATAGAATGATCAAGGGCAAAAGTAAAATGTTGAATAATGGGAAATCTTTAGTAAGAAAGAAGGCCATAGGCAGAGATACATCAGAGGAGAAATACCATTGCTTATTCTGTGATGAGGCATATATTGAACCACCAGAAGAAGATTGGGTAATGTGTGTCCTTTGCAAAAAATGGGCACATGAAGGGTGCACAGATGGAGTAAAGCCTGGCGAAATTTTCACATGGGATTTCTGCAAATAAATCTGTATCAATTATGATGAAAATAATGACCAAAGTTCATGAAATTCTGTTTGAGGTAAAACAATAAAGATTCAATAAACAAACACAATGTTTATGACATCTAGATTGTCTTAAGCCTGCCAGGTGTATGCTTTGACTACAAATATGAATGTAAAACTAGGCTAATTAAGGTTTCTTTCTCCCTCTGGATTCGTTTCAATATTTTATTCTATAGCATAATGTATGATTCATTCTTTCCGTAAATGAAAATTTAACAAATTTTTCAGATACAAAAGTGTGAATTCATGTGCTGTATTTGTAAACCAGATATATGAATCTCTGACGCCGGAAAATGCAAGCAGGCATTCCTCAGACATCGAGAGCTACTCAGTACTAGCATCAGTATCTCCCTAAGGAAAAGTCTAGTGAAAAGCCTAGTGTCGAGCCTGACTTTGTATGGCTGCGAAACATGGACTCTGAGGAAAGACGATTGTAAGAGATGATTGGAAGCAATCGAGATGTGGATACGGCAACGCATGCTTAATATCAAGTGGGCTGAGAGACTGTGAAATGAAGAGGTGTTAGTTATAGCAGAAGAATCGTGAAGCCTCAACACGATTAAATACAGACAAAGAAAATGGATTGGTCACATACTGAGACACGATAACATGATGCATGACATGATTGAGGGTAGAGTAGATGGGAAAAGAATGCATGGAGGCCAAAGAATAAAGACATTGGACATGATCATGAGTGGAAACACTTACCAGGAAACTAAAACAAAAGCTCAAGACAGGAAAGAGTGGCAAATGATGGACTCTTTCTGAATGGACATGCCACACTGACATAACACTAATGATGAGTAAGGTAGTTAGTTATACGGGATTCTATCACTAATCAGTGTGCGACTAAGTTAACTTTGCAATTTACACAGTTACATCTTGATGTACACATATATACGTTGCATTAAATGCAGTCCGAGTGTTAATGCATGTAATGTCAGTGAAGCACAGGTTTAATGATTGCAAAGGCATTAGATTCATTAGTTATAAGGATGTTTCTGGTTTTGAAGGAAAATACAAGTCTGGATACTGCTGTGGATATTGCATTATAGTTTAAAGGAAGTGCACTTAAAAGAAAATGTGGACTAGAAGAGTTTTGCGAGTTTCGTAGTATTGAGTACCAAGAAGTTGAAGCTAAAGGGACAGCATTTGCAACTTGGAGGGTTGAAGAGAATTCACAACGCCTGGCCCAAGGTATATGTAGTCATGATCGTCCCAAAAGGAAATGCGTTTGTTGGCAAGAAAAGCATGATCTCTATGGGCGGCCATAAGGGCCAAAATTATTAGCCTTAGAAACAAACAAAAATGTTAAAAATAAAAAAGATTCGGAAATAAACGTACAATGCAGAAACAAAGACAATTACACAAACTAACATTATAACAAAAATAACAGAACTTAAGAAATAAATATCAAACAAAAGTAAGAGACAATTGCAGAATTAAAGATAGCTGCAAAAATAAGAACAAACACACACAAAAAAATCTCAAAGTTAGATATAGCTGCAGAAATAAGGTCAAATACAAAAAATAAAGACAATTAACTTTCGAAAGTATGAACAAGCGCAGAAATATAGTGATAACTATAGATATAAGATCAAACACCAAAATATGGACAATTTTTAAAAATAAGAACAAGGTAAGAAATATAGTGATAACCACAGAAATAAGATCAAACACAAAAATAAGTACAAGCACAGAAATATAGAAATTTCAGAAAATACAGAAATTTCTTTACTACAGAAATAACATCAAACACAAAAATAAGAACAAGCACAGAAATATAGACTCGCACAGAATTAAAGAAAAAATTGGAGAGAAAGACAATCACAGAATTATAGTGATTACCACAGAAATACAGACAATTTTTAAAAATAAGAACAAGCGCAGAAATATAGACTCGAACAGAATTAAAGAATAAATTGGAGAGAAAGACAATCACAGAATTATACACAACTGCCGAAATAGAGACGATCACAAAATTAAACGAAACGACTGAAATTAGAGTCTATCACGATAAATATGTGCACGCTCGAAAACACAGCTACTGCCAGAATTATATGAAACGGCAGAAATATATCAGCATACAGAAAAAGACTGACAATAAGAGGACAAGTGGGGGCGTACTTGTCGACGGATTTACTCGACCCATAGAGTTAGATACTTAAGAAAAGTCTATGACCATGATGACTCGACCGTACATAGCCAGCTGGCCGGCAAATCCACTGAAATAAACTTTCCTTCACAACTACCATAGGTGATGATGGTAGTTACAGTACTCTCAGCAACAACCTGTCAAGACTACTCAAATTCACACAAATACATGGAACCTATTGCAAAGGAGTTTTTTTGACAAAACGTAGGAAGAGGTAGGAAAATTAGGATTTTTAGGAAGAAAAATAGAATAATATGGATCTTCACAGATATATCAATCTGTACCTCTGGGTACACAATTTATAGGGAGTTCAGGTTTCGCAGGGGCAGGTAAAGATCAGTTTTAAATTTTTAAAATTTAATTGGGTAGTTCTTCTGGCATACTGGTTTAATTCTGTATTGATGCTATGTTATACACATACATGTACCGGTATACAGTGCATGGGATTTGTAAGTAAAGGTATTGTTTTTAGTGAGCTGGGTTCCAAATTGGTGAGGTATTGAGGGTTCGCCAATCTTGTCTTGTCACAATTGCAAACCTATTACATGTTTTCAATCCAATTTATACTGATAAACTGTTATTATACATGTATTCACATTTTGAAATTCCAGCACTGAGGGATGGTTCAGTATGTGTACACATGATACATGACAAGTTGCAATTGGTTTCACATTTTTCACATATGCTTGATAAATTTTGCGTGTTCGCTCAATACTGTTTTATCGCCGCTATTAGATAATTTATTGTTTGATATTTACTAGGCAACCCAGGCATCTCTGTGCTAGAGCTCTCTTCATGCTGGTTAACTGTGGACAGTGTGGGTCTGTATACGAGTGTGGGTGTGTCTGTATACGAGTGTGGGTGTGTCTGTGTCTGTGGGCTGTGTTTCTGCGTGTAAGTGTAAGTTTATGTGAAAGTCGATGTGTGTATGTCGGTGTATGTCTACATGTAAGTTCTGTGTGTGTTTAAGAGTCGTGAGTGTCTGTGTGTATGTCAGTGTATGTTTGTTGGTGTATACATGTATGTTGTTCTTTTGTGTGTGTATGAGGGGTGTGTGTCCCTACATGTATGTATGTGGGTGCATGTGTGTGTATATGGAAGGTGTATGTGATTTGTATATCTGGACGCATGATTGAGTGTGGGCATATATTTACAGTGTTAGGTTTCGGGGGGGGGGGGGGTTGGGGGGGATAAGGAGGGGGTATACGTACGTGTAGATGTGTGTGTTGTCCAAGCATGTGTCGGATGGAAGGGAGCTCTACCACAGGGGCATGTGTGGGACCACTAGGCTGCTTTTTATTGTACTCTCCCCTTTCTATCTTTCCCTTCCCTTCCTTTCCCCTTTGTCTCTACCTCTTCAGCGCAGCATTTTTAACTTGCAATTTGTGAATGAATGTGATTTGTTGTATCTTGTATTCTTTAGTGTCGTTTAAGATTGAAGTTTATGTTCAGGTATACTTTGTTTATATGCATTTAAAATTTATTTGTTTATATGCAAGCGCTTTGGGCCTAATGGGAAAAGCGCAGTATAAGT
The DNA here is from genome assembly GCA_001188425.1 of Eucidaris tribuloides. Taxonomy (NCBI): domain Eukaryota; kingdom Metazoa; phylum Echinodermata; class Echinoidea; order Cidaroida; family Cidaridae; genus Eucidaris; species Eucidaris tribuloides. The sequence continues at coordinate 2,857 of JZLH01S0027401.1, read as the reverse complement.
AATAATAATAATAATAATAATAATAATAATAATAATAATAATATGCACTGAAATATTCATTTATATCCGAAGTCAAATTTTGTGTATATTTTTAATATATATGACTATGACATTTAATAAATTATCTTGAATCTTGAGACATATGAGGAAAAAGTAAAAAATACTAGCATGCATGTTCGACTCGCGCGCTAGTCATGGTATTCGCCTCCGCAGTCCTGCACGTCCCATCCAATTGATGTAATATTGAAAAGCTTCAGTGACCATGGTAGCAGACCAATTAGATGAATAAGCATAAGCCATGGTGACCCTTGACCGAAGTTACATAGTAAATCCAATTATAGCAGTTCTCAAATTATCGATACAATGACTCATTCGGACATGAGGCCTTTGTGAGCCTTTGACACTATTGACTCTTTTCTAGCTCCAAATCGTGAATCAGTAAATGTTGCCTTATATTAGATACTTTTCCAAGTTTAATTCAAAATGCGGAAAAGTCATCTGAATTACACGTATTGTAATGAGCCCAGTATCAGTACATGATATTTTAAGGCAGGACTCTTGATCCTTTACTCCAATATCTATATCAGTTTATTGGTGCCTCATAATATTTTATTACACTTACTTCACCCATTTACATGAAATTCTAAGTTATGGCTGTTCTCAGTTTCGCTGTAACGAGCCCAACATCAGAGCCTATTTAGGCCCAATGATGCTTTTGACCTTTGACCTTCAGCTCCAATCTAGATCGATTCATTGGTGGGCCTCATAATTAATACTTCACCAAGTTACATGACAATACGACAGCTCGCTCTCAAGTTTTGAACAGTAACCGAGCCCAAATCAGACATATTTTAGGCCGGTGACCTTTGACTTTTGACACTTGAACTTCCAACATCTAATCAGTTCAATGGGTGCCTGTCATAAATACATGACTTCAAGCCCAAGTACATGACAATCCGGACCAGCCGCTTCTCAGCTAATCACGGTTATCGAGCCGCTAATCAGACCATATTTTAGGCCGCGTGGACTCTTGACGCTTTGAGCTCCAAAATCCTAATCAGTTCATTGGTGCCTCATAAATCCATACTTCACCCAAGTTACTCAAAATCGCGACAGTTCCGCTGTCAAGTTATGCAGATAGAGCCCAAATCAGACATTTTAGGCCGGTGACTCTTGACCTTTTGACTTTGAACTCAAAATCTAATCAGTTCATTGGTGCCTATATACATACTTCACACAAGTTACCATGACAATCGACACAGCCGCGTCTCAAGCTATCGGCGGTAACGAGCCCAATCAGACATATTTGAGGCCCGGTGAAGCTTTTGACCTTTGCCTTCAGTCCAAAAATCTATCAGTTTCATTGGTGCCTCATAATACATACTTCACCCAAGTTACACGACAATGCCGACCGCCGCTCATCAGTTATCGCGTAACGAAGTCAAATCAACCGACAATATTTCAGGTGGCTGACCCTTTGACCTTCGACCTTTGAACCCAAAATTAATTCAGCATTATTGTGCCGATCATAATACTACTTTACCACGTTACATTTAAAATTCAACCAGCTGTATCCAAGTTATCGCGGTAACGAGCCCAACAGACCTATTTTAGGCCCGGGCTGACCTTTGACTTGACTTCAGCTCCAAATCTAATCAGTTCATTGGTGGGCCCTGCATAATACACTACTCAGCCAAGTTAATGACAACGACAGCCGCTCTCATTATCGCGGTAACGAAGCCAAGTTCAGACATTATTTAAGGCCCGTATGACATTTAGACGGTTTGACATTTCTAGCCTCCAAAATTAATCAGGTTCATTGGTGGCTCATAGTAAGTACTTGGTCTTAGTTACTCAAAATCCGATCGGGGTCTCGAAGTATCGCGGTAACGAGATCGGTAACGGACGGACGGACGGAGCGGACGGAGAGACGGACGGCACGGACGACGGGACGACGGAGTGACGGACGACAGACGGACGGCAACGACGGACAACCGAAAACATGATGCCTCGGAACATTCGTTGCGGAGGCATAAAAAAACAGTTGAAGGCCTGAAATGTCGGACTCAGAAGAGTTCTGCGAGCCTGTCATCTGCTGAGGAACTGAAACAGCCCAGAAAAAGCAATGTGACACTGGGTGGCAATGCAATGAAGTTTAGCCACTATCCTTAGAACGGAAAGCCTCAACCCAATTGTGAGGGTGGCATGGTATCGTTCAAGTCGGTGGAAATTTCAAAACGCGCCACTGGACGATTGAGAGGAACGTCCTATCATTTTGCCCGCTGATCATTACTGTGACAGATACTGCTGATCATATCATCTCCATCACTCGGTAGGTCCATTCGAGGACTGGGACGACCTGGAACGCCTCTGGAGAAGTATAGGGTGGTTGCGAGAACAAGAGGCGCACAGTACGGAAGGTGACAGGCAGTATTCTTATGCATATGAAGAAATGCCAGGAACAAACCTGTAGTATATCTACTTCATGGTCAGATGAAGATCGTCATCAATGACGGTCTGCTTTTAGATTCATCCAGTGCTGTGCTGAAAATGTTCACACGTGTGCAGCCTTGTGAACCACAGGTTTTACACTGCAAGTTATCGCAAAGTACGACAGTTCCACAAGTTTTACAATTCCAGCTTCAAGTTAGATGAATGCAAGTTCCAGTAAAAGTTCAGAGAACACATTTGTAAGCAGAGAAACACTTAGTCTATAGATACTTGTAATTCTTCAATAAAATGATCAAAACAAACACATTGTTGTTACAAACTATGCAGATTTAAGTAAATTTGCCTTTTATGTAGTAAGTGCCAACACTTGCATTTGACAATGAACCAAAGCACAATAATAGGAATT
>JZLH01S0027394.1:2603-21936 GCA_001188425.1 Eucidaris tribuloides | reverse complement strand
AGTAGTAGTAGTGATGTGGTGATTGTGGTTATTAGTTGTAGTAGTAGTAGTTGGTGGTGGTGGTGGTTGTAGTAGTACTGGTAGCTAGATGTTAGTTAGTGGTGGTAAGTAGTAGTAGTGTAGTTAGTAGTAGTATGTAGTTAGTTAGTAGTAAGTAGTTAGTAGTAGTAGTAGATAGTAAGTAGTTAGTAGTACAAGTAGTTATTTTGTTGGATATGAATGTGAAGGTATTAGGAGTATAGTAGTAGTAGTTAGTAGTAGTAGTAGTAGTATAAGTCATCGTCGTCGTCGTCGTAGTAGTAGTAGTAGTCATCGTGCGTCATGCGTCGTCGTACTAGTTAGAGTAGTTCTGTTAGTCGTAGTATTAACACTGGTTATGCAGGGGTGTTTTGGGGTGTTTCAAAACACCTCCAAACATCCCCCTTTTTCTCGCGGAATTCACCCCCTTTCAATAAGGGGCGCTGCTTGAAAATTGTGAAATAACCTTAAAGACTATGAAAGGAGTTTTCGGTGGCTGTGCATTGACCTGGGTGAAAAATTTTGGGGACCTGGGATTTGAGAAAATTATTTTGGTTCACTACCCCCCCCCCCCCCCCTTCCGCTGATGCGAGTTTTCGCGATGGTCTGGCTGTGACCGTGTCAAAAATAGAAAAATAATTAGACTTAGGATTTGGCCGCGGATGAACCACCCCTCTTGGCTAAAAATTTCTTGCTTACGCCTATGGTCGTTCGTCGTTGTCGTCGTCGTCGTCGTCCGTCGTAGAACATGACTTGTAAGTAAATTCAATGTAAACGGCATATTGTCATTTTATACTGCGTGGGGGGGGGATGTCATCCTGTACAATTATGATAAATCGATAAGTTTATTTTCATCACTGACGTTGCTGTTAAACTTAAAACATCGACGATTCTATGGATTCTGATAGATCTAAAATAAACACCTCCGATTTAAGCGAAGTACTAAAATGAACATTTTAAATCTAAGTCAAACATGAGCCCAAATATAAACAAGTTGTATAACGACCAGCAGACTATGTAATGAAGCCAAGAAAAACGAATGAAACTATTATTTTTAGATTTTAAAAATATTTCGGGTAAACTTTTTTTTGTACGCACCCTTGAATTAATGTGCGCCTAGATAAATTACTGCACCTACCAATATAACACGATGGTGATTATAATAAGTTACAAAAATATTCGTTGCCAAGCATTTATATGTGGGCGGTATTTCGACCAACACTTTAGTGAGTGTTACATACTAGCAGTATCTGTAGAATTCATAAATTCTGGAACAATAATTATTCCAAATGTTGTTCTTTGTTAACAATTCTGTTAATACAAGCACTATTAGTTTTACTGCTACTATTACTACTACTACTACTTCTACTACTACTACTACTACTACTACTACTACTACTACTACTACTACTACTACTACTACTATTACTACTACTATTACTACTACTACTATTACTACTACTACTACTACTACTACTACTATTACTACTACTACTTCTACGACGACGACGACGAAGACGACAACGACGACGACCATAGGCGTAAGCAGAATTTTGTCAAGGGGTGTTCATCCGCGGCCAAATCCTAAGTCTATTTTTTTCTTTTTGCCGGTCACGCCAGCCTCCGAAAACTCGCTCAGCGGAGGGGGGGGGGGGAGGAGGTAGTGACCAAAATAATTTTCTCAAAATCCCAGGTCAAAATTTTTCCCAGTCATGCCACCCACCGAAAACTCTTTCATGTCTTTAAGGTTATTTCACATTTTCAAGCACCCCCCTTTTGACGAAAAAAAAGGGTGATTCCGGAGAAAAGGGGGGATGTTTGGGGGTGTTTGAACACCCCAAACACCCCCTGCATACGTGTATGACTACGACTACGACTACTACTACTAGTACGACGACGATGACGACGATGACTACTACTTCTACTACTACTACGACGATGACGACGACGACGACGACAATGACTACTACTACTACTACTACTACTATACTCCTGATACTTTCACTTCTACCACAAATACTACTTGTACTACTACTACTACTACTACTACTACTACTACTACTACTACTACTACTACTACTACTACTACTACTTCTACTACTACTACTACTACTACCACCACTACTACATCTGCTACCAGTACCACTACCACCACCACCACTACTACTACAACTAATACCACCATCACCACCACCACTACTACTACTACTGCTAAAACTACTACTGCTGCTGCTGCTGCTGCTGCTGCTACTGTTCTACTACTTAAATCACTATCATTTTGTTAACATTGTGTTAACTTTCAGCCTACCTAATAAATCGCCTGTGCTCACGATTAAATTTTCCCTGTATAACTCCGTTGAGGCAACCAGTCGACAGTCTGGGTTTCTATATCGAGTTTCGCACACCACACCGTCCTGTTCGACCACGCCCTCTTCAGCCAATGTTGTATTTTCCTTTGCCTCCTGTTCAAACTGGTTCAAAAGTTCGATGTGACTAGTTGCCAAGGCTACCCCGTAGTAACAAAAGTAAGTCGCAAACCTGCAACAGATTTTAGTGAGGTTCAGACATCAGTAATCTACAAATTAATATTAATATGAAGAACTCTCATTGTAGTGTCAAATTTACATCGAATTCACCAAGTGAACATATTCTAAGTAACAAACAATAATTAAACAACTTCATCTGGACTTGCGATTTGATACCGAGAACGGTGTCATGTCCGATCCTGAACGCTTCGTCGGCGATGAATTATTTCTTACATCACTTGATTTTGGTTATCTGTGGACATTTCTTCGAATTCGTCAGAATATTAATTTGTAAATTAATATTGTATAAACATCATTAAAATCCAATTTGGAAAATGTACGTAACAGACTGATCTATTAAAACAGCCCAAGTTGGATTCCCAGTATTGAAAAATATTCGTCGTAAACAAGTTTATAGCTTGATACTAGGCCAGAAAGGAATAAAAAGCATTACTTTGAATACATTATGAAAACAAAATAACCCGTGGGCTTGTTTTCCATATACTATTAAATATGCAGAAATGAAAACAGTTTTTAAATTATTCGATTACGAAACTGCCGAACATGTACTCACCAGATAACCCAAAGACTCAATGTTTGTCTTGCTGTTTTCCTATAGAGTAGATGCCAAAAGTTGGCTGATTTTTCCTGTGACGAGTTTTGAAGAAAATACGTTAAACTTATTGGTCAAAAAGTGAAATTCTGGGTCTTTTCAAACACAAAAAGAAGACGTATTCATACATATAAATTGTCATCATGTATTCTAATATTTTCATGAATGTCATCAGCCCCATCTTGACTTTATATTTGTTGTCACCATCATTATTATAATTTATTATGATTTATAATCATCAAAGTCATCACCACGATTCAACTTCATACTGATGATGAAGATGATGATAACAATAATGATATTATGTCGTCGTCATCATCATCATCATCATCATCATCATCATCATCATCATCATCATCATCACCATCATCATCACCACCACCACCTAGCCACCCCCATCATCATCGTCGTCATCATCATCAACTTCCCTTTTTTCTTCCTCTTCTATTTCTCCTTGTGTACAGGGAACCTCTATAATCTGTATCAATATTACCAATGGCGTTTCTTTGTAGCTAATGGACAAACAACATAAAATCAATCCATTTGTCTTACTCCAATCTGAAAAAAGTAGAATCAGACTTAAACTCCACTAAAGCACAAAGCTTTGGGGATGGGAAGTAATGAGGTACATTAATTGACAATATAATTGACCTGAAAGTTGAATCATATAGAGAGGTTGGGAAATATGTCTGTCAGAGCCTTTTCTGGTCTATCTACAGTTATTTTCAAATGTACATTTTCAAAATAATAAACAATATACTTACATTTATATTGTCTTGCAATAAAGCACCATCTGGGAGCTGTTTGCCATTGCGAGAAGCTAAATCTCGCAGGAGCTTTACAGTTTTCTTCATGTCGCCACTGAGGGCGCAGTACCTCGGTGATTCCGGTAAGGCCTGGGTGGGCAAAAAAAAATGACGTGATGGTACATGTATTGAGCAATGAGTACTAGTAGGCCTATTCACATTGATTTGTGTGATTTCATTTTAAAACCTTCATAGATCCCCTTCCACTGTGGATGATTTCTGCCGAGCGTGGTTGAAATTCAGATGTTCGTTCAAAGGAAGAAAACGAAATTGTGAGAAACAAAAAAAGTTTACAAGCGAAGGAGAGAGCACAATGGATACACACGAATCGCAAAAGTTCACTTCTAGTGCAAGGAACACACACATGTTTTTTGTACCCTTTAAACACTTTTTAACATTGTCGATGACCCATTTTATAAATTGCCAAACTTTGATATCTGACGTACATCAACGTCATCGGAATGAAAATGTAACACCCTAGGCTACAAGACAAACTTTCGGATACTTATACTGTTACTAGGAAAGTATATATAAAGATGAATAATGGCGCATGAATAATGTCATGGAGCCAAAACTTAAATAACAAACTGGAATGGTTGCTCATTGATTTTCACTTTTAAACATACTCAATGATCGTTTTAAACTGCAAATTTTTCAGGATTCCATTTTCAGACCTTATCAGAGACACCAGTAGCATGGAGGATTATGTTATTTAGATCATTGTAACTGGAAGTATTGCTAAATGATGTATTGAAATCATTCATTTCATCGAGAAAGATAGCAACAATTATTGTGAACAAGTACCGCAATCAAGTTTCCCGTTTTCGGCGTTTTCTCCTCGTCTCTTTTCCTGATATTTTCTCTACATGTAGCTAGATATCTATCATTGGGCAACGTGCCCTGCCTCTCCTATAAAGTTACTGTTCATAATTATAGTGATAATGTAATTTATAATCTAAGATAGGACCACAGAATCCAGTGAACCTTGTGATATTTACCCAGGCAATCATGAGTATGACGGCGGAAGGAATACAAGCGGCGCCGGCCTGCCATCTCCAGCCGAGGGCTGGTACGACCACGTAACCCATGGTGGAAATGTAGATGGTGCCAACGCCTGATGAAAACTAGGAAATTAAAAACGGGTTAATTCAAATATTTCCAATCAATAGGTGTAAGTTATTATGCTTTAAGATTATATTGAGTACTTGCCCAACAAAAAGGTTTTCATAACTATTTTCAAACCATCTACGAACAGATGGTATATTCTGAAAATATCACTCTAGTACCGAAAACAATAGAACACTTTTTTTTAACAATACGTCTACACAATTCATCACGCTGATAAAGTACTAACACAAAAATCAATGCAGGACAATATTAATTGTTAAAATTGTAACACAAGGAGACAGTGATTGAAAATTCACCTATTTAAACTGCCAATCCTAGAACTATTTATAATATTTGAAGTTAACTATTCCCACATGATTATGCGAATGTGATATGCTTTCACATGGATTCCAACGAAATGGGGAACTATGACAGATTTTCTTCTTCAATCAGTGCTCCAGTTTATCTTTAAAGATTATTAATTTGCAAACATATTGTTTTTGCTCAGATTTGATCCACTTAAGGAACGGTACACAAAAAATACAGTGTTGAAAATTTCGAATTCATACGTTGTATCGTGTTTTGAATGAATCATACGAATCTGGACCCTTTACCAAGTTGAAGTCAGCCTCTTTTTTATCTATTCATTTGTATCATGAATAATCATTTAGCCTATTTTTTTTTACTGGAAATATTGTTAAATGGTACCTGTAACTCAGATACCAAGAATATTAAATTTAACAGCAAAGGTGTTGAAATTTAATATCCTGCAGCATAGCATTGAACGATTCAGGACGATTTTTGTTTTTACAAAATTAATACAAACCAAAATTCCCAGCATGAACGTAGTACGGTATTTCGCTGGTGTCATCTCGCCCAGATAGAGTATGAATGTACTTTGCACGCCGACGGCACCGAACCCAACGAGGAACCGTAGGACCAGCAACCAGCCGTATGTGGGAACCACGATGGTCAGTCCGCCAAAGTACAGCATGCACGATGCCAGGAGGAGAAATCCCTGTCATTTTTTCAAACAATAATATATCATTATAATAGTAAAGTAATAGGATTAAATAAATAAATTAAGAATTTTCAGTGCGAGAAACACAATGTCCCGACTGGGATTTGAACCCAGGACGAAAATTCTTAATTCTTAATTTATTTATTTAATCCTACTACTTTACTATTATTATAATTACAATTTGTCTTCTATCGAAGTTTGAGTGGGCATGGAAGTGCCCCACTTTAGGAGGAAGACCTGTCTCATTGGTAGGCCATTGGTGTCGAAATGAGTTGACATGGAAGTGCCCTCCTTCACTAATGGAAAGAGATGGGCTAGGTGCGAGATTGACATTGTGGCTCGACGGGAGCCAAGATAGCTCAGTTGGTAGAGCATTGACCTTGCTAGCCAAACGCCCAGGGTTCAAATCCCAGTCGCGGCATTTTGTTAATCTCGCACTGAACATTATTCTAAGAATATTATTGTGTAATATTATATTATTAATATTATTATTAATATTATTATAATTAATATTATTAATTAAGAATATTATTGTTATACTTACCGAGTATTAAATTGTATTTAAAATTGAAAGAAGGACCTTACCCCATAAAAATATTTGTTTAGTTATAAAGAAAAAACAACAACAACATATTATCCAGGGTTTGCGATTATTATTATTTTTTTTTTAAATCATATCTATTGGTTGAAATCGGATTTTCAGGATTTCAAACAAATTTTAAAACCAGTCAATTCAAACATTGCCCCGTGAGAGTGCAAAGGGGTTGATTTTTCTAAAATATGAATTAGTCCGTAATTTAAATCATTTAGACCTTCGATTTTTTTCAGTTTTTAACCAGAAAATGTGGAAAAAACAAATCTTGATTATTTTTTATTTTTCCAACATTTTTGTCACATGTGTTTTAAAATTCTTATTTAAATTAATGATTTAAGAAAAACAACATTGACTCAAATAAAAGATTTAGCTGACTTGACTTAAATTCACCACCCCTAATATTACTTGAGGAGTTGCATAGGAATTTGTGTAATTTTTCACGGGAAATTCAATGACTGAAAGTATAATGATAATGATGAAACTCGTCTCAATTTCTGTGGCAAATCTGGAGGACATATTTGAAGCTAGATTTGGTCCCATCTTCCAACGGGATGAAGAAAAATTCTGCATTTCGTTACTGAACACATAACTGAAATGGGCAAAAATGTAGATAAAACTTATACAAATGAGCAAATAGAAATCAATAAACATTATTTAATGGAAATGCAAGTAAAACAACAACAAAATCAGTCACCAGATAAACAAAATATAGCAAACTGTTAAAAAAAAAAACAGAAAAAGGGGGGCGTCTGTCATGTTTACAGTGTAATTGTATGAGACTGCGTGTGGTGGCGCTATACCTGTTTTGGAAGGAATGCCCGAGGAACACTATATTTTCAGGACTTCATTATTACACCATAACAGAGACAATGAGAGTATAGGCTGGGTATTACACATCTCAGGATTTTTTTTTTCATGGAAACACTGTTATACAGTGTCTTTAAACGGCAATGATATAATTAGGAGCAGTCGAAAACCAAATGAGTTAAAACGTATATCATATACACTGGCCTAATTGTATGTCGAGGCTAGAAGGAATTTTCTTGAGTTTCTTTGCTTGTTTGTGTACACGCGTGTATATAGTTTTGAATTGGCCATGAAAAAGTTTGAGCCTATAAAAAGCTACATAAATATTGATATACTTTAATTGTATAACACGGAGGAAACATTTTAGCACCAATTTTTTGTCTCGCCTCGAGCGACATGTGTCAGGAGAGACTATGAAAATCACTTTTCTGGTATGGTAGGTAGTTATGTAGTATGTAGTATGTAGTGATGTCGACGCGGCTCATTTTTGGTTAAGAGTGTTCGTTAAATGATGTCATTGAAAAGTGTTGCTTCAATTCAAAGCGCAAAGCGTTAGTAACAATGAATACAGTGGTGGGACTAAGGTATTGGGGTCAAAGGTCATGCAGGGTCATCTGGGGTCATCTGGGGTCATCTAGAGGTCAATTGTCTATGGAACTGTTAGCTAGGCCACCTAATTGTCGCGAAGAAACCACTGACACTGAATGGCAGAACAATGCCCCAGGTCAAAAGGGTCATGCCAGGGTCATCTGGGGTCATCTAAAGGTCAATTGTCAATAGGAATCGTGCTAGGACCACCTAGGGACTTTCGTCCGAAGAAACGCACTGGACCTGGAATGCAAGAACAATGCCAGGTCAAAGGTCATGCAAGGGGTCGGATCAGGTCATTATGGTCACTTTCATCGGATAGTCCTAGGACCACCAAAACTTGGCCAGAAGAACCACTAGCCCCAGAACGCAACACACATTTCGAGGTCAAAGGTCAATGTAGGAGTCATCTGGGTCATCTAGAGGTCAATTGTCATGGGAAATGTGGTAGGACACACCTAACTTGGTCAAAAAAAACTGACCTGAATGAACAAATTTATATTGTCATAAGGTTTTTATGGCTTGCCCCCCCCCCCCCCCAGCATTTGCTGAAACTGCCAATTAGAAGGTGCATGCCTCATTTTCTGACCGCGTTTAGGAAAACAAGGCCGGACTTGTGGGTTGCGAGAACCAACTTGTTTGTTCTAAAGCAGATACCTTCAACAGTATACTTGATTCTAGAAGGATCTTATCCAAAATTCAAGACTGCTTCTAATCTTGCCATTTCCCTTTAAAGGTAGGGAATCTCATTTGCAACACTCCTACAACACAGTAAAACATTATTCATGCCCTTAGGCTATTTATACAGTATAGGACTTGCCTAAGAAATTACCTAGATTTTGAAAATAAGGTAAAAAACCTAGTGTGTTCAAGACACACAAATTCAAATCTCACTTCGGTACTTATGCGATACCAGACAGTTGACCTACTTCTATGTTGGCATGTGTCAGGCACAAAAGGAATGCAAGGTCATCTACGTGTACATGCACACTCATAGTGCACTTAGCTCTCAGTGGCACTGCCCATGCGAGACCTCCATGCATGCACTGTCTAAAAATAGATTATTAGACAAGAAGAATTTTTGTCACCAGGGACAAAAGATGAAACCGAAGTCTAGCATTTACTAATAATTCCACTTAAATTGCGTTTCTAGTTCCTACACTTTGCTAAAGATCCTTAAATAACATTTTCTTCTATATACCAGTGATTTTGCACCATGTTAAATTCTAGGCGCACAAAAGAGAAACCCGGCCTTTAAAGTAAAATGGTTTTGCACTACTCGCAAAGAAGTACCCGTCTTTTCACCACTGTCTGTCTGCCTATGCCCGCAACTACACAAGTTCAATTATTGTTCATATTACTCGTGAATGATCGATCATCCGCGGAGCTCGATTTGCGGTTCGTTCAATATTGTAACCAGGGGCGTATAGTAGGGGATGGGGGTGTGCATTCCCCACAACCCCCCCCTAATAATGATAATAATAATAATATAATAATAATAATAATAATAATAATAATAATAATAATAATACACAAGAAGAAGAAGAAAAAGAAGAAGAAGAAGAAGAAGAAGAAGAAGAAGAAGAAGAAGAAGAAGAAGAAGAATATAAGTAGAATCAGTGATCAGTAATATCATCCCCTACAAAATTAATTAGGAAATGTTTATACGCGAATGCTATGCGACGAAATGATATGTATGCTATTGATATTCTTCATTATTATTTTTTTGTTTGTTTCTCACCGGTTTACGACCAAATCTGTCCACGAAGCGACCCGCGGGGTATGTGCTCACTATCTCCCCAACAAACAGCATCTATGCAAATGAAGGAGTTTAGAAGAAAGAAAGAAAGAAAGATAGATAGATAGATAGATAAAAAGAAAAAAAGAAAGCCAAAGACAAAAGAAGAACGAAAGATAATGATATTAGCTACAAACACTGATTTAAACAAAGTGGTTAATTCAAACTTTTGTTAGTGTAATTATTCCGGGGACGTCTAAAACGATTTTAGTTTTAAGGAAAACAAAGTTTTGCCACCATATTTTTTTTACACAAGAACTTGTCACAAATGCTCCTGTCACTCGTTCCAAACTTTATTACTTAAAGATGTATGATTAGTTAAGAACATTCACGGCATTTTTTTTCCACTGGGGGATTTCAATAAATGATAAAAAAAAACGAACCCAATCTATTATTATCATTCTTTCTTTTCGAAATTACACAAAAGAGGTTGACGGCCTCAATATTTCTCTTTACATTCTGCTCAAAAAATGGCTTATCCAAAATTGTGGCGGCACTACCCCCGACCTCCCCATCATAGCCTACATCACTGACGAAAACTTGTTCACTATATATGCTTTGTAAACATTTAATAAACTTCAAATCTTAAGTATGAAATGCTTACAATTTCCCTTCCTGTTTGAAGTACGTTAGTGTAAAAATCTTTCTCAAAGAGTAAATTAAATTCCTTTATTCTCCGATTCTATTTTTATCACGCCATTTCCATTCAGTAAAATCTCGTTTGTGAGTTCTTATTCCTGGTTTCTTGTGTAATATTAAACAGCAAAACGTTTGGTACTAAAGATGATACTTTTGGTACTAAAGATGATACTTTTGGTAGTAGGAGCAATCCTTTCTTTGTTAAAAATCACATTTCGGGTGTTAAAATTCAACATCCACCACATCAGGGGGTGTTTCATAAAGCTGTTCGTAAGTTACGAGCAACTTTGCGAACGACTGGTGACACTTTCTTGGGTGTTAATTAGTTTCTCATGGATTTACATGTAGCATAAGAAGGTATCGCCAGTCGTGCGTAAAGTCGTTCGTAACTTACGAACAGCTTTATGAAACACCCCCTGGTATCTATACTGCGCATTTTGCAGTGTATATCTACTACTTCTTAAAATTACCGTTGATACAGTGGCCGATTGATCCTCATCCAAATCGAGGGTACAATCCAGTTGGTTGGAAATGGTCGTCTTCAGTAAAATCTGGGCGAATACAGCAACCTGTATACGAAAATGAATATTTGCTTTGATCAGTTCTTTATTCAAGAAATGGGTACATTGTATAGGCCCTACAAGGTCTACGAGGTATATCAGTTTAGACAATGATATTTACTAGTGTAACATAGTGTATAGCATTTCAACATAACAGAAAAAAACGAAAAAAAACCGGAAAGTGAGGTATTACAGGAATATTAACAATCAAATGAATAAACTATTCATGTATGCAGTATCAATAATATAAAAAAAAACTATTTCCAAGTCATGTCATGGAAGAACAATTAAATGAATATTTATACAGATATTTGTTCGTTCTTTCATTCTCTGGCAATCAAATCTTCCAAAAGGCAACTACAAATGAAGAAAACGGTATTATGTATTTTTAAACCATATTCCATATATATTTTCATTTTGAATGCAGGAAAATCGGATAATTCTGAGAGTGGGTTTACGCCCTTTAATCCAACTTGTTTGGTTGATTTTTCAATAACATACTCATAAAATTCTCAACAATGAACTTAAATTGACACATAATAATTTTCTTTTCTTTTTTTCCAACAGGTTTAGATAAATGGAGGACCGTACAAATTAATTTAACTATATAGTCACACATATTTACACTGGATGTGTAATTCATTACGTCGGTTGTCCGCCAGAAGGGTCCTAGCATAGGCTTGTTCCCGGCAGATGGGCCTTAACCTCAATTGTCTCTAACTTGAAAACCATTGTCTCTTTTCACATGAAATCAAAGTAGTGTGATATTTTTCGATCCTTCTGTCAGTCTGCTAAGTGCAAATATCATATAGGCTAAGGCAATACTTCTCACATTAGGGAAATTTTACTGTTAAGGCCCTTCTGCCGGGAACATAATTCTAGGGCCCTTCTGCCAGACAGTACATGTAGTTATTTGAATCCAATACGTCATATATATATTTTGTCTGTGATAGTTGATTTTCTTGGTTTAAAAAAGATTGAATAAAACATCACTGCAGAACAGTTGCTTACCATAGCGATGTACGCACAACCGAGGATGAGTAGTTGTGGTGAACCGACGCCTATAATTTCTAGGGCATCGTTAACGGTGTAACTGTCATCTTTAACGTCACTTCCGGTGCTTTCAGGAATCTTCATCAACGAAGTGTCGTCATCGGTGTATCCAGAGAGCTCAATGTTCACTCTGTCCGTATTGTTACTGGCTATGCATCAAAACCAAATTTACGGGATAAAGTCTTATTCTAATGTCAGTCAAATCAGGGGTGGCGCCAGGGTAAAATCTTTGGGTGGGCGAAATCCGTCTGGATGTTTTTTTTTTTTCATTTTCATCGTTTTCGTGAGGTGTCCAACATAACAGTTCCATGATGTTAAGAAAATGTCTTTTGTGTAAACATGGTAGCCATTTTCTATAAATACACTGTTTAGCTATCAACATGGCATACTATTACATAATCAAATATGAATGATTTCTGCTTCCTTCTGAAATTTGTGTAATATGCGTCGCACAGTGTTCAAAGTTGGACACCAAAGTAACACTGGTTCTTGTTTCTTTGATTATTTGCTGGTTACTTAAATAGTTTGAATTTGTTTTATGACGTAGTTGTGGAGACATACTGAGAGGGCATAGGTACGAAATATGATAAAATGTATGAGTCATGCAAATTGCTGGCGTAACTGTGGACACTCAAAATACTGCATTTAAAGGATGATGTTGGTGGGAATATGCACCAATCCCCTAATTTCAGGTGGGACATGTCATGCACATAATGAAAAAATAGCAATAGCTTTTAGGTAGTAAAGGTGTACAATGCATAACTAATCATCATCACACACCGTGTAATATTCACAATAGGGAGCTTTCGATTCACGACGGTAGGAAAAGAGTACGGCGAGTTCAACGGACCATGACCGTCCTCGCGCACAATTACCGTCTTGATTTTTAAGCGCTTTCGATTTGACGACGGGGACGTACGCGGATTAGTTCATGGAGTGCAAATAAACGCCTTGCAGATTATGACGTCATTACGAAATCAACAAGCGACGTGAATATTAAACATGACATCTTGATATTGAAAGAAAGAAGGAAAAGGATAGGTGGAAAGAAAGATAGAAAAAGCAAGATGGAAGAGACAGGAAAGACAGATAGAAAGAAAGAAGGAAAGAAAGGAAGAAAGAAAGGAAGGAAAGATAGATAAAAGAAAGAAATTAAAGACAGAAAGGAAAGAAAGACGGATAAGACGGAAAGACAGAAAGGAATGTAAGATGGAAAGAAAGACATGAAAGATGAAAGGACAGGACGGATAGATAGAAGGAAAGAAAGGAAAGACAGATAGAAATAAAGGAAGGACGGACAGAAAGAACGAAAGGAAAGAAAGAAAGAAAAACAAACAGAAACAAAGGAAAGACAGACAGATAGAAAGAATGCAAGGAAAGACAGATAGTAAGAAAGATAGATAGATTGAAATAAAGGAAGGATAGACAGAAAGAAAGAAATTAAAAACAAAAAGAAAGACAGATAGAAAAAAAGGAAAGGAACAAAGACAGATATGCCTAAGGAAAGACAGAAAGGCAAGTGAGATAAAAAAGAAAGATGGAAAAAAGACAGGACGGATATATAGAAGGAAAGAAAGGAAAGACAGATAGAAAGGAAGGACAGACAGAAAGAACGAAAGGAAAGACAAGAATAAGATAAAAAACAAACTAGAACAAAGAAAGACAGACAGATAAAAAGAATGCAAGGAAAGACAGACAGTAAGAAAGAAAAAGGAAGATAGATTGAAAGAAAGGAAGGATAGACAGAAAGAAAGAAATTAAAAGCAAAAAGAAAGACAGAGAGATAGAAAAAAGGAAAGGAAGATAAGACATGAAGGCCTAAGGAAAGACAGAAAGGCAAGTAAGATAAAAAAGAAAGATGGAAAAAGACAGGATGGATAGACAAACAGAAAGACAGATAGAAAGAAAGGAAGTACAGACAGAACGAAAGGAAAGACAGATAGAAAGAAATAAAGAAAAAACCAAACTGAAACAAAGAAAAGACAGACAGACAGAAAGGAAAGACAGACAGATAGAAAGAAAGAAGGAAAGAAAGGAAGAAAGAAAGGACAATACAGAAAGAACGAACGGAAAGACCGATAGAAAGAAATAAAGAAAAACCAAACAGAAACAAAGAAAAGACATGCAGGAAGAAAGAAGGAAAGAAAGACAAAGAAAGAAAAAAATGATAGAAATTAAGAAAGGAAAGACAGAAAGAAATAGAAAGAAAGAAAGAAAGAAAGAGAAAGAAAGAAAGAAAAGACAGGAAGAAAGAACAAAAGAGGAATGACAGGTAAAATGAAAGAGGAAATGAAGAGAAACAAAACTGAATACACCATGCTCAAACGCGCTCTAAAATACGCAATATGCGGATCTACCAACTCTTCCGTCGTCTTCACAGAACGAACGCTAATTTACCCGAGTACGGTTGTCTTTTGCAAGGGGACGGTAAGTTTTGCGGATTCGCGCATGCGCAGATCGATTGCACACTCGAACCCGCCGTCCTCTTTGCTTACCGTCGCGAATTGAAAGCTCCCTATTAAAAAGCCAAGTACACACTAACAAAAACAGGTACCACTTTGCACCTTTAAGGGTGCAGACTAATGTCACACTGGGAGCACCTTTAAAGGTGCAAATTTGCACATAAATGGTGCAGGAGTGCACCATAAAAATAAAAGTGTTTGATATGACCCGGTCATGGCTCGAACCCATTAGGCCATGACACCGATCATGAATTTGCTTATTTGCACCTGAGTAATTTGTATTAAGGGTGCATCATTTTCAACCTTTAAGGTGCAAACTTGCACATATTGGATGCAAAGTACACCTGAAAGGTGCAAATTTTCACCCGCCCATGCAGTGGGTTCGCATAACCGTGAAAGGTGCAAATTTGCTCGAACACGTCGGCGGAAATGGATCTGCACCTTTGAATGCAAAGTTGCACCTTGTGCGCACCTTTATTTCTTAGTGTGTATAGCCTACAAGACCAAAACACGAAGAGGAAAAGGCTACTTGCAACGTCTATACAGAGAAATCTATCAATAACATCCCTTTAATATTGATATTGCGCGAAAGCAATTCGCTTTATAAAAGCTATACCAATAATAGTTTACTGGTGGAAAACGCATCCGGCATAAATACCATTACTGTCTATACATTCTGAATGATTAACCAATTTTATGATGGCTGACCGAATATTTTGAATATCGAAGTGAAGTATTTGAGTTCATCAAGAAATATCATATCACTTTTATAATAAATTCTGTACCGATATCATTTAATTTAATTATTTAATTGATATACAGGTAGTCATCAATTCACGTTTCTTGTATATTTATTGTGTAATGTATATGACGTGTATATCTGTTACAAATTGTTAAGATCAAGTAAATAATAAATTCAATCGAAATGCATTTAATTCAATAAATATACTTACATTTCAGAAGAGGAGTGGTTTCATTATTTGGCAAGTTCCGCGACCCCGAAGTGTTTTCCATTCTCAAAGTACTAAATCACTGACTGAAGCATCTTAATGTCACTAGACAAGAACGATATAGACAGGCAGCCCAGAGGGTTTTATTCAAACCATCAAGATACCAATATCTGACTACCGGAGCATGTGTAGAGTAACGAGCTATATACAGATATCCATTTCTGCCGGGGTCTATCCGTTGCGTTTGGCCCCTGGGGACCTTAAAGGGGGCCAAAAATTGACTTTATTCAAACATTCTAGGTACCACTTGAGACCTTTACCACGAGCTGCGGAATACTCTCCCGAGTACAGAATGGCCCATGCAAGAAAATCTATCCGTTGCTAAGGGCCCGCCAGATGCCCAAAATGGGCCCCCAAAATTGACTTTATTCAAACATTCTAGGTACCACTTGAAACCTTTACCACGATCTGGGGAATAGTCTCAAGAGGACAGAATGGCCCATGCAAGAAATTCTAACCGTTGCTAAATGCCCGCCAGAAGGCCACTAAATGTGGGCCTTTGGGCCCATATTAAGCAATAAATCGGTGTAAATCGCCTTCTGACCCGCCCGAAACAACTAGATATGATTTTCATCTTGTAAACCAAGCTCAGCCGCTTATCTGTGAATCAAAATGTCTTATAATTATGGCCAAAATGGGCCTGAAATATGGCCCAGATTAAATATCGTTTGTAAAGTCTCCATGAAAACATACATGTAGATTTAGGTCAAAATTAACTGGCACCAACAATAGAAAAGACATACATAAAACAACTAAATTAGCTAACTGCAATAGCACAGCGGGTAGTCACTTGAAATTGCGTGTACTCTTAACAGTGCTACAGAATAAACCTCTCCGTTCCAGTCAACACACTGAAAATTACTTACAACAAACGCTTAATTCTGACCATTATTCTCAAAATCATGTTCACTCGCATCCGACATCGCATATGTCAGCGGTTCGCGAAAAAAATAAGTCAAACAAAAAATAAATGTCATACAATATGCAACTTATATTGCATACAAAGATATACTAACTACAAAACACATTGAAATGCATAAAAACAAGCAAACGCCAAACTTTGCTCGGCCGCATATCGCAGTCATGAAGAACGCATTCAAAAACCGAATTTGAGATTCCACGTCAAAGCTATAGAAAATAATAAGTAACAACATAGGCACAGTGCCCACAGAAATTTCATATGACTTGACCTTGGACCTAATCAAATAACTCATATTCGAAACTGACATGTGCCTTCAAAGAGAATGACTCTTGATAATGGGGTGACCCAAACCGAAGCTATAGAAAATAGTTGTGTACAAACTAGCACAGTGCATCATGAAATTCATTACCTTGACCTTGAACTAAATCAAATCCAACAATTCGAAACTGCTGCACCTCAAGTATGGACCCTGTATGCAATTGCAATCGCACCTCGAATATAGGAAAATTGTGTTTACAGAACATAGGGCACAGTGCCAGTCATGAAATCATTGGACCTTGACCTTATTCAAATTCGCTCACACGAACTTCGACCTTGCGCCTTAAAATGACCCTGTAGAATTGGATCCCAATCCTCTGAAGCAATAGAAATGTATTGGTGAAACACAATTGTTGAAGACGCCTAACCCGACTCCAACGACGGAAATAGTGAACCTATGTCTCAGCTCTGCTATGCGCAAAAGGCAAAAAGTACATTGAAGTTCATTAACTTTGACACTTATTCAAATCGACTCATATTCGAGCTTGATCTGCGCCTTCAAATGGACCTCTGGTAGAATTGGTGATCCTACCTCGAAAGCTATATGAATATTGTTTACAACAACAGCACAGGCCCACGCATGGAAATTCATTGACCTTTACCTGACATTCATTAAATGCAACTCACATCCGAACTTGACCTGCCCTTCACCCGTGCACTGGCAGTGTACACACATAACTTCTATACCTCAGTAGGATTGCCAATCATACAAGAGGTCCACTCTCTAAGGATGCCAGCCAAGTCGAATGTTAGTTGAATTTTGATTAAAGTAAAGGTCAACAGTCAGAGATGGACCCTCTTGTATGAATTTGGCATCCTAACCTGAAGGTTATTAGAAAGTATGTGTGTACAACAAGCGACAGATGCCAGTCATAGGAAATCAATGACCTTTGACCTTGACCTATTCATATTCGAACAATCATATTCGAACTTAGACCTGTCCTTCAATGAGATGGACCTCTGGTATTAATTTGGTGATCCCACCTCGAAGCTATAGAAAGTAATTGGGTGTACAACACAATTGTTGACGACTACGCCGACGCCGACGCCGACACCGACACCGGAAATAGTGATACTTATGTCTCGCTCCGCTACGCAGGCGAGACAATAAGCTGTACAATAATTAAACTGTATGGAATACAAAAAAACCTACAACCTTCAACTTTCGGCTTAAAATATAAAAATGTGAATGGGTCACTGAACCAAGAATTATGGTATAAATAACAGCACAGATATAAACTTTGATAACAATGCAATTTTAACTTACCAACTGTTTGTAATCCTGGGTTTTCTTGCTTTTTACTTGCAGAAATATAATTTCTTGACTGTTTCTTGTGAATCTATTGCAACTTCTATACTTTCTGCATGAGTGATACCTCACCCCATCGGGTAGGTCAAAGAGTATTATATTTTATACATTGTTTAATATTGACCGAAGGGCCATATTTTAATTACCGCCTGGCGCGACTTTTGTACAGCAGATTATTTTCTTGCGTGGGTCATTCTGTGGTCTGTGATTAATCATTATAGAATTGGTTTCACGTGGTACCTGCAATGTTTAAATACCGTAACTACATTGTTGGGAGGCCCATTTTGGGATTTTTTTTTTGCGGGCCCTGATCAGCTGATGCTTTCACTGAGAATATTCCCCTGCACATGGTATTGCTTTTGAGTAAGCACATAAGACAGTAGTGCTGTTTGTATCTATTGCATGTCAATTCTGTAGTTAGCGTTGTGGGGCTAAATAAGGGCCATGTAGCGGCAACACAAGTCAGGGTAAAGGAGTAAACAAGTTGTTTACTAAAAGAGGCAAGTTTTACGGTTATGTAACGGTACACTGCCCTTTGTGCGTCTCGCTCAAGACATAATGATTATAGACACACAAACTATGTACTGCACCAAGGGCATAAAGGTCACTCAGTCCTTGGCCCCATATTACAGTATCCGCTCACTTTATATTATTTTGGCATGAAGTGGATGCGAAAAGTACCACTTGCCATTGGTTTGGGTCTGCCTAGGACTCAGTGCAATCCCCCCCCCAAAAAAAGCATTACAAAATAAAAGAATACAAAAAAAAATCGGCCCCCGTTGAGCAACGTGGAAGTGCAACCCACAGAGCAACTTTATGGCATGAGGATTTAACAGGACAACTCATCTTTGGTAGATGGCTCGACAGACGGTATTTGATTGTTGCCAATATACCTGCATACCGAATGAAAACATAATTAGGCCTATACGAGAAAGTACTGGTTTCGTTATTATCTGTGACCCATAATTCAATAAGTCAATATCAAAGACTCCTAGTATACATAAATCATTTCCTAAACCAGCCAGAAAGCCCTGCAAATGTGGTCTAACCGTAAAGAAATGCGTAGAATTAACCTAAAAATAATTGTACAAATTTAAATTTCTTTTTAGTGTATTCATGGAGGTAGAAGAGAGACTTCTACCTCCATGGTGTATTAGATTTTGGAGGTCAAAGGTCAAAGTT
>JZLH01S0027390.1:65611-76213 GCA_001188425.1 Eucidaris tribuloides | reverse complement strand
TTCAAAATGCACAACTGAATAAATGTGTTGTTAGGTTGCCCTAAAGAGTTTGAGTCCTTCAACTCCAGTGGAAGTGAATTCCACAGGGCTGGTCTGGCATGAGCAAAAGCTTGATCCAACTAGGATTTCTCAGATAATGAAAATGTAAAAGACCAGAGTCAGAGAATTGTAGGGTTCGTACAGGTTGGTACTGATGTAGCAGAGACTATATTTGCAAAAATTAGACCTGGAATGTGTCTAAGAGATGCCCTCCACAGATAAGTACTCCCCTCACTTCCTCTCACACTCCCCTAACTCTCTTTCCCTGCCTTCCTATATATCTACCTTAAAATAGAGTAATCTGGCTATAAGATTATAGAAATAGGATTTTATGTCATGTTTATGAAGGATAACTCATTTCCCATGTGGTGGTCTTTAGTGCAAGGTATAGCTGTACATTTGCTTTGATTATGTGATTCCAAAAAGTAAATTGAAAGCACTGAAATGACTGTATACTTGGGTTAATGGTGGAAAATGAATTTTCTCCTATTATAGATGCTATATAACACTGTGGAAGACCCGTTTAAAAAATTGTCAAACTTTGCTATCTGACATATCTGACAGTGTTTGAATGGACAAATAAACACCATAGAACACAAAAGTTTGGACAGTTATGCTGTCACTAGTAAAATATGTGCAGATACAAATGGCACATTAATTTATTCTCGGCCGATAGGAAATTCTGCAACACAGCAATCTATGGGGGAAAGCTGGAATGGTCTCTCAATGATTTTCACTTTTTTAAAGCACTTAATGTTCTGTTTATACTGCAATTTTTTCAGTGCTTCATTTTTAAACCTTATCAAAGACACTGATAGCATGGGGAATCATGTAGCTGAGATTTTTCAAACTGCAAACATCGTTATACAGTGTCTTTAAGACAGACAAATATTTTCTGTGAATGCCGTAAAACTTGCACAAATTGAAGTAATTCCATTTTATAGAATTAATGAAAAATGATAAAAATCACGGACCCCCCCCCAACATTTTTGCCTCGAGTAATTTACAAAGTCACATCAGCTTGCTGCACTTTAAAAAATCATGAATATTTCAAACAATTTTTGGTAAGTTTTTAATGTTATTTTCTGAGGTCTGGCGTGACAATACTGTACGAAAAAATGATGAAAAGTTCGTAAGATCGTCCAAATTTAAACACTAGCTTCAATGTAACATAACATTGGTTCCTTTCTCCACAGCACCAGTCTCCCCGAGATGCTTCTCTCCGTTACCGGTCTCCTCATTGGCCACCGAGAACTGCTGTGCAGTCTGACGGGGTTCCTGCCCCCTGGTTACACGGTCGGTATTCAGAACAACGACCCCTCGCAAGTCATAGTTCGTGTCCCTGGACAGAGGGCTCCTCTGAATCTAGAACAACTCCAACAGCATGTGGAACAGCTGAAGGTAAAGTAGCTTGCCATTAAAATCCTTTGGGTGGGGGTAGGGGGAGGGGTAATGGAGGGATACTCACCTGTATGAAGGTAAAGTACCTTGCCATTGATATTATTTGGGTGGGGGTGGGAGGGGAGGAGTGATGGAGGGGTGCTCACCTGTATGAAGGTAAAGTACCTTGCCATTAAAATTCTTTGGGTGGGGGTGGGGGTGGAAGGGGTGATGGAGGGGTACTCACCTGTATGCAAAATATAGGTATGTGCTGCTCTAGTGGATCACTTTTGTAGCAAGAAATCCTGTTTAATATTTGGATGTTTCTTGAGAGAAATGGTAAAACATGGGTCCTCTTATGTCTTTTTGATCTTTTTCTTCACTTTTGCATTTATTTTTTGAGGGGGGACCTATGAATATGAGTCTCCAAATTTCCCAGTGACTCCAGGCACCTTTGGATAAATTGGATGTATTTCTTTGAATCTCTTCAAACAAGGGCTTCAGTGGTAGCACATTGTCGTCGATAAATAATGTTAGTATCCATCCCCCCCCCCCCCGTCCCTGATCATTAATGCCCTCTCAAACTTTTAATGACAGATTTCTGCATGTGTTTTTCTTCAGTATAAAAACAGGAAATAGCATTTAAAACGCAAGTTTTAGACTAAACTCCTCATTCATTTATTTTCAGGGCTCAATACTTTTTTGGCACATAATAAAATGTTTCTTTAACTTCAGATTTTATTTGGAGTGCCCTTTTTTTATTGCCCAGAAGTTGTCTTTAAATTTGACATAGTTTCAAATTATAGTAGTAATCATGACACATTAATTGCCAAAATGTGGGTCAACTAGTTTGTAGATAGCTGCCTTCTTTGCAGGTTAGTGGGGCACTGTGTATGCAAGGGTTGAACACCTGCAAAGGGTGTACTTAGAAAACAGCTGATGATGATGATAATGATGAGGGTGATGATGATGATGATGATGGTGATGATGGTGATGATTATGATGAGGATGATGATTAGGAGGAGGAGGAAGTTGATGATAATGGTTATTACTAGTAGTAGTAGTAGTAGTATTAGTAGTAGTAGTGGTGGTAGTAGTAATAGTAGTAGTAATAGTACTAATAGTAATAGTAGTAATAGTTGTAAAAGTAATATTAGTAGTAGAAGTAGCAGTAGAAGTAATAGAAATAGTAGTAGTAGTACTAGTAGTAGTAATGTAGTAGTAGTAGTAGTATAGTAGTGTAGTAGTGGTAGTATGGTTGTAATAGTAGTAGGATTGGTAGAAGAAGTAGTAGGAGGAGAAGTAGCAGCAGTATAATGCTCCAGGGGGTGTGTCATAAACCTGTTCGTAAGTTACGAACAACTTTACGAACGACTGGTGATACTTTCTTGGGTGTTAATCAGTTTCTCATGCATTTACATGTAGCACACGGAAGGTATCACCAATCGTGCATAAAGTCGTTTGTAACTTACGAACAGCTTTATGAAACACCCTGGTTGCATTTGAAGCTATGATAATTTCACCTCTACCTAATGTATATAATTGTGGAACCCAAAGTGATGTTTGAGTTTTTTACCTGTAATTTGAACATTTACACACACACACACACGGAAATTAGTACATGGCAGAGTGTAGTTTGACAAGTTGTCTCTATTGCCCTTAAACTGGAGTCATAGCATGTATCATCAATTAACAATGAGGGCATACATATTATGAAATGTACAGACATAATATGTAGATAATATATGATTATCATTAGGTCTGGTAAAGATCTCTCAGGTGATGGGGATGGGCAGATTGAGATGATATCATCAGTTGTCCGGCAGAAGGGCCCTAGCATATAATCCTGGCAGAAGGGCCTTAACAGTAAATTTGTCTGTAATTTAAGAAATATTACCTTATTTGATATTTGCACATAACAGACTGACAGGAAGATCTAAATATATCACAGGACCTTGATTTCACGTGAAAAGAGCCAATAGGTTTCAAGTAAGAGGCAATTAAAGGTTAAGGTCCTTCTTCCAGGAACATTTGCTCGGGCCCTTCTGCCGCACAACCAACGATATGGTCATGTGGCAAGGAGGGAGACATTGCCATTGGCTAGTGGCTACTGAAGGCTATGAATTTTCATGTGTCTGGCTCAAAACCCTGTGGCAGATTCCACAAAACTTTCAAGGAGGCATTTGAATGAGACATAAGAACATCTGGCCATGGCCAGGTAGACAAACATAATTCATGGCTTGGAAAAGGGCCATCAAGGAAATGAAGGGTCCAAATCCACACTCCCACAAAGTGGGAAAGTGGAGTTTAGATTATGATGATGGTGGTGGTGCTGGTGATGAATGATGATGATGGTGAAGAAGGAGGAGGAGAAGAAGAAGAAGAAGAAGAAGAAGACGGAGATGATGATTATGATGATGATGGTAATATTCAATTCTCAGAGTCTATTGTGCAATCAAAATTCTATTGTTTCTTATAGAATTTGATTTGTTGTATTGTTTAATTATTTATTTCCATTTGGTATATTTGGATGTTTGTATATAATTATTGTATACTATTGTAAACATTCTGATTATGTTGATTTATTAATTATTTTCCAATATCCTATAGGGTGACAAGAGAAAATAAATTCAATTCAATTTGATATAGATAAGAATGGTCTTGAGACCACATTTGAGGTCTTGGCCTAGGGTTTGAGAACAATTTTGTTAGGTTTTGGTCTTGGAACTCCGGGATTTGACTATGTTGTTGTAGACTAATAATGATTTTTCTTTTTCTTTTCTTTTTTTGTTGCAGGGGGGGGGGGTTTGGGGGAGGGGGCAGGTATGTGTGAAATTGGTTGTTTTCCATCCCAAGGGAAACATACAGGAAACTGGGACAAAATGATATAATTAACATTAATTATAAATAACAAAAATGATAAAATTAGAAACAGACTCATTAAAATACTTCATAAATGATTACTTGAGTAAATAAGATTGGGTTAAGAACATCCATCCATCCAAGACCTAATCAATTAAACGTCATGTTGACCATCTAATCTATAATCAAAAGATATAGATATAGGATCTGACACACATGTGTGTCCTGTATAATTAGCTGAAGGTTATGTTTACACAGAGTAACATGACTACAGTTAATCTCATCACGGACATACATCATTTGTACTCTGATGTCATGGTAAGTTTGTTACTGCGGTGATGCACCCTCTGTGTCAAACCCAGTCAAATATGCAAATGGTGACCATCATGGGAGACCTATTAAAATTAGTCTTTATTGATAAGTGGTTTTTCTGTACAGGTCCCTAACTGTACGTTTGTTTTTTTGTGTGTGTTTTTTGGATCCTCAATATGTACTGGTAGCCAGTTATCAGATTTTACCAACATTCCTACTTTATTAGGCCAGTAACCCTTCTCCAATTCTCGTTCTCCCTCTCTCTCTACCTCCTCCTCTTCCTTACTTTTGCACTCTTTTATTCTTTTTTTTCTTCTTTTTCTTCTTCTTTCTCTTCTTCTTCTTCTTTTCTCTTCTTCTCTTATTTATTCTTTTTTCTCTTCTTCTCTTCTTCTTCTTTTCTTTCTTCTTCTTATTCTATTCTATCTTCGGTCTTCTTCTTCTTCTTTCTTCTTCGTCCTAATTTGACAGTAAGAGATGCGGCCGTTCTTTTCTTCTTCTTCTTCTTCTTCTTACTTCTTCTTCTTCTTCTTCTTCTTCTTCTTCCTGACATCACAATTTTAATGTACCTAATGTACCTAGGATATACATGTATTAGTCCTGATGTCATGATTTCTGTCTGAATATTTTTTTTTCTGATATTTGCAAACAAGATCACTGCTAATCAGTGGTGAAAATATTTTTTCACGTGTCACATCTGCCATCCTTAATCAACCCATACACAGATTTTTTTTTTCTGATGTAGCATAGAATTGTCATCTATTTTGGCAACCAATTGCTTAAGGTAACCCACACCACACCAGGCCACTAACTCTCTATCGCACCATGTCGAGCATTACAAAACCAGCAGTCCAGAATATACTGTACACCT
This sequence comes from Eucidaris tribuloides, assembly GCA_001188425.1. Taxonomy (NCBI): domain Eukaryota; kingdom Metazoa; phylum Echinodermata; class Echinoidea; order Cidaroida; family Cidaridae; genus Eucidaris; species Eucidaris tribuloides. Next base: position 70,749 of record JZLH01S0027390.1, on the reverse strand, counting down.
CCTGCTGGTTCTATAATACTTCAAATGGTGCGATAGAATTGAGGCAATTTGATAACTGAGTATGGACAAATTAGGGGTATTTAACGGCAAATTGAAAGTAATTCAGCCTATCAACAAGAAAGGTTGGGCAGCTTGTAATATTGATTTGTAATGGACCATGTACAATATGTAGAATTATAATAGCCCTGCTGGTGTCCGTAGAGTGGTACTGCAACTTTGGATGCTGTGCAATGTCATTTTGCCATTTGATGTCCATTGCAGCGCAGGCAAAACCTTGAAATGTGTTTTAATTTGATTTGGACATTTAGCGATTGGCATTGAGACTTTATGTTTTTTATCGTGGAAAACTATACAGGATATTAGTTTTGTAGTTAGTAATATTGATTTGATTTATTGATACTATTGGTTATCACCTAAATGTAAACATAAATTTCCAGTGTTATTGTATTTTTATTACGGCAATAGTAGTTCTGTTATGTTAGAAAAAAAATTAAATCTATCTGTTTACCAATTTTATGAAATGATGATTTTAGCAAAAATGTATTGATTGCGATATGTGTGTCCAGACTGTGATGCACGACAGAATGTATGATTTGTGTGTATGTTTATGTTTATGTATATATATATATATATATATATATAGATATATATATATATATATGATTATATTTCAAGTCTGGTTTAATCAGAATCACAGGTGTTATTAATTGGAACTAAAGCAAGTCATGCAGTACAGTAATTAAGTCAAATAAATGTTCTGCTTATGTTTACAGCAGGTTGTACAAATTACAGGTGAAATGGCTAAACATGAGAACAATGTGTAATACATATGAAATATTTCTTTGAGATTGATAGAAGTAGATAGGATAGATAGATAGATAGATAGATAGATAGATAGATAGATAGATAGATAGATAGATAGATAGATAGATAGGTAGATATGTATTTACAGATATAAGATGGGACAAGTTTAGTGTGACTTTAACCTTGGGCAAAATTTCTTAAAGTATCAAACAAAGATCTTATTAAATGCATCTAAATACCATCGAACAATTTCTGAACTGAGCATGAAAGACATTTACACAAGGAATTCGACCTTTATATAATAAATTGTCTTTTTAACCTTTTTATTCATTTGCTTGCAAACGTAAACAGCTTGAGATTCCATTTATCTAACACACCTTGTCAGGCATAATATATAATTTCCCCGTAATATACATGTAAGAGATATAAGCTTTACTGCAATGGTATTAAAGATCGGTAAGATTGGTAAATTTGAGTTTTTATGACGTGCTATTCTTTTATCCTGCTAATTGTTCATCCAAAATCAAATATCCAGTAGTAACTGTGAAGTAGGAAGGCAATCAAAACAAAATGAGCTCCTGTTTTTGTTCAATCAATTATCCATAATCTAAATTTCTTTGCTGTCCGTTATTATTTCCTATTACAGTTTCGGAAACATTCTCCGTTTTTAAAAGTTTTCAAAAACTAATGAACTTCCTTTCAATGTCTTCTTTTTCTGATTTTCGTTCATACATATTGACTATTTTCAATATAAATCTTGTTTCTTTGCGAATTTGGTAAACAAAAATGTGGTAGCCGTGGCTTTTATCAAAATATCATGTTGTATAACGTCATCATTATCAAACAAGTTCCACTCCAAATTAGATAATTCCCTTCATGAAGCTTTATTTTGAGCCGTCTTAAAAAGACAAAAGGTCGCCTTTTAAAAAGCGCCGGAAACGCCCTTGAAAATTGATTAATCACCCTTGACAATCGACGATGGAGTATGTTAGCCCATGATGACGATGCTTTCAAAAACCATTAAACTGGCAATTATCATGTAGCACGAAAAATTTGTTCTAAATTGAGTCAGCAAAAACACTTTTAAGGAGCCTGGAAAAATCCTTGAATACTATGAAGTATATTTTTCCGAAGCTTTGAAGATTACTCTGATATCTTGCGTGAAGGTCCATCTTTATAATACATGCCCCTTTTTTTGGTTGTTGTTTTTGTTGTTTTCTTTTGTTTTGGTACTTGCCCAATCCTAACCACTATGCTATGTACAGTGATGCCAACTCTTCTTTTATTGCAGTATTTTGTACTTTTTTTCAGATGCAAATACTTGTGATTTTGAACAAAATTCCTCAAAGTACTTTTTTTCCTATGGGATCACTTTGTGCACACTCCTATAGAAAATAGGTAAAAATACAATTTTTCAAGCCAAAATACTTTTTTTTACTTGCGTGAAGGTCCATCTTTATAATACATGCCCTTTTTTTGGTTGTTGTTTTTGTTTGTTTTCTTTTGTTTTGGTACTTGCCCAATCCTAACCACTATGCTATGTACAGTGATGCCAACTCTTCTTTTATTGCAGTATTTTGTACTTTTTTCAGATGCAAATACTTGTGATATTGAACAAAATTCCTCAAAGTACTTTTTTTCCCTATGGGATCACTTTGTGCACACTCCTATAGAAAATAGGTAAAAATACCATTTTTCAAGCCAAAATACTTTTTTTATCAGAATAAAAATACTTTTTATTCGGAAGAGGTTTGCATCTCTTCATGAATATTGATTCAAGTACTTGATTATGAAATATCAAATTTGACGGTGTCATTTAATTTGATTTAATCATTGTACACTGCAATATAACATAAAATCTGTCGCACCTGGGATACAATTTGAAAAAAAAATTGCATGAGAATAAAAATACCACAAGTTCGGTCCGAGAATTCCATCAGTTCTCTATTTATCATTTTGACTGCTCCATAATTATATTTTATCTTAACAAACCATCTCCTTTCCCGTCGGGCATTAAAGGTTAATAAAAACAAACAATAATTCTTTGAAATAAATAGATATTACCCCTTTCAAGGTTGTCAGACACAATTTCATATACCACCTGTCCCATGTCTAAATTTAACGTGTACTTCAATTGTATTTTGTCAAGGTCTTTCCATACAATTGGATATTCACATGTAAAAGTAATGACTCATTTCGTTTTGTTCAAATCAAGATCATTTTTCGATAAGAACATTTTTAGTATGTCGTATGTTTATTCTACCAAGTATGGACTCGAGTCCAGTTTTGAACAGACCTGGATTTAAAGTTGGCATGGAGTCCTAATGATAAGATAAATCGCGAAGAGTTTTAGAATGGAATCTGACTCAAACCTGACCTTTCAGTACACCGTTATCTGTTCGTTTGGTGTCCGTGTATGTATTCCAACTTTAATTTCTGAATAACCTGAAGTACTGCATGTGATGGATAAATCTTCTCTCAGACCTCCCTATATATATTTCCTTGATTTCTGTGAGTGAAACCACAGACAATTTTACCTAAAATGTTTGAAATATTTAGAGGAAGTGAAGACGTGTAGATTTTCGTGTCGTGGCCTAGTGTCCAAAATATATCGTTCCCTTCATGGATTTCCGTGTTAAAATTGTAAGCATGATGTTCCGTGTAGCAATTTTGTTATAAAAGGTGTGTTCTTCAACTGTGTTTCGGTGTCAGAGTTTAATGTTCAGAAACTGTAACATTTAATAGGTGGTTTTAAAGCAAATTTCCAGAATAATATTAGTCTGCAAGTATTCAATATATTTTAAAACTCCCTAATGTTCGTCTTTAAAGTGATAGGCTAACATTGTGGAGCTTCAATTTAAAAAAAAATTGTCAAACTTTAATATTTGAGCTACATAGTAGTATTCAAATAGACAAATAAACACCCTAGAATACAAAAGTTTGGAAAGTTGCCAATGGCAAGGTATGCATGAATAAACAATTTCTACTCCGGTGGATTATAAAATAGCCTAGATCTGCACACAGTAAGTCTATGGGAGGAAATGGGCAGGTGAATCCGGTCAATTTGAATGCTTGTAGATTTTCACTTTTTTAAAGCAATAAATCATCATTCTGAAATACAATTTTTTCAGGGCTTCATTTTTAGACCTTATCAAAGACACTTGGTGCATGGAGGATTATGTAGCCCACAATTTTTTAACTGTGGTAAATGTTAGCGAGTGGCTTTAAACTGTCTGCATGGCAGGTTTGTTTGTGTTTGTAGGAAAGAGCGCCAATCAATGTCAGGTCGTTATGTCACGAGTCAAGGCTACTGTGACGTCATTGTATAACCTGCTCTAGTTCTAGTTGTCTGGTTTGTACGCTGTATTTCTTCAATAACTTATGGTTTTGAAACTACAATTTACAGGACGTTCGTGTGTATGGCACCGTTTTAGATCTCTGGAAAGTTAAGTAAACTTTGTGGTCGAAATTGCTGGATCTCCAGCCTGTTTCAGACGTATACTCGAAAAATGTAAAGAGAAAAAGAAAAGAGGGGATTCTAATGCATGACGGGTTTTAACTGACTTTGGCAAATCCGGAGGAGGAACAAGAAGAGGGGGTCCAAGTCGAATTCTAGCTTCAAAGCATAACCCTGAATTACCAATATTCCTCCAAACAAGTAAGGGGGCTACAGACCTTGCCGTCACTGTGTTTCCTTTCCCGATTAGTATTGGGATTGGGATTGGGATTAGGGTGAGTGTTAAGGTCAGGGTAACGCTAGCCTCACGGTTAGATTTTAAAAAATATTATTAAGGATTAGAATGGTTGTTAGGATTAGTGTGGTTTTAGGGTAGTGTGTCATCGCATGTGTTGTGTAAATAAAAAATTCCGCAGCGTGGAAACAGGTGCATATTGATTTTGGTGTTGACGCTGCAAAGGTCAATGCGAATATGACCTCAAGTTAAAAAGGGGTCTCTTTATATTGTGATTTACCTCTACTATTGCTTTGGGAAGAACTCGGAACATATGAGAATATCTTGTACTACCCTACAAAAAAACAAACAAAAAAAAACACGATGATAATCATGTACGAAAGTTATATGGTCACCATACTGTCAGAATGAAAAGTGGGTGTTTCTCGATTTTTTTTTATTCTCATTTGAACTATGATAACGCTTTATTTATCTTTTTTCCCTACTTATATCCTTTATTTTCCTCACCGGTCGTGTGTTACGTTCTTGATTGCAATATTTACTTGCAATACAATGTGATATAATTCGGCATATAGATCGCGATGCCCGTGTATTAGGAAACTGGTGAAAAGGAAAAGGAAGAAGTCGAAGAAGAAGAAGAAG
>JZLH01S0027390.1:53930-63987 GCA_001188425.1 Eucidaris tribuloides | reverse complement strand
AAAAAAATAAAACACTATGTTGGTAAAAAAAAAACAACACGAATATAGTTAGTTACAAATGTTCTAACACTGCTGGTTCTCATAATTATTCGAGCTCCGTTTCACATGTTTCTGGTCAGAAACACCTGCGTCATTGACGCTATAGTTTGGGCTGAAAAGGGTAAAACCAGACTGTATTGAAATCACATCTATTGACGTTTTAATAGCAAAGGTCGGCGCATAACTTGAATCACTGCATGAATAGATTACACATTGATATCTGTATTGTATTTTGAAATAATAAAACCTTCCGTTAAATTGATCTTGTTTATTGTTCTTCGCCTAGAGCGGAGACCGAATGACATTTCGCTTTCTCTCGCAGCCGACCAGGGGGGTCACGAGGACAATTATGTCCCACACATTCATGTTAATGACGTACAATTACGATTGATTTTTCTCTTCTTCTTCAAGGGCAAAACGGGTGGGTTGCACTTAAGAGACAATTGCGGGAGGTTAATTTGATTATCTGACTGTAAGCTGGGTCTGTATGATGCCGACAAAATACAGGCTGTCGCCGCAGCTGTTTCATCGTACATATGTAATCCCGTATGATACATCAATAGCTCGCGTATACAGCCGACTTACAGATACAATTTCCAATGGTGTCGAGAAATTCAGTTGAATCATTCTGTTTGAAACTTATGAAGCGTTTTATTTGTTGGATACAACTTTTATACAACGGACCGTGACACGCCCTGATAAAATATAATCCCTTTTTTTAGGATTACATGTAATAATAATAATAACCTCGAAAGAGATGATATTTGATATGAATATTCCCTTTTTAGGGACATGTGTCTCTGTATGCTCCACAAGAATCATAATGATTATTAGTTGCTGAGGAATATTGTTTTATGAAATTATCTTTTGAATGTATTATTAGCCTTGAGTCAGTATAAACTAGAGAAATGAGAGCATAGTCAGTAAAATATTTGTTAATTTTCGTATTAAGTGTTTATGTATTATTTATTTTATGAAATCAGTTCTTTCTTTATTAAATTGTTAATGTGTTTATTAAATCATTCATACAATCTTCCAGAAGAAGGATAAACCTTTTTGATTTTTAATAACGTGCCTAGGGCCTTGCACTGTTGCACATAAGCCTACAAATGAAGCGGTCAAAGAAATAGTCCAAAAGTATATTGTGAATGTGTCGTCTCGAGTACTTCCTTCGTTAATGGCTATGTTTAAATTAATCTTTTTTTAATTGTTTGACATAAAATGAATCAAGTATCTTTTATGTCTTCTACACATTCGAAAGTTGACATTCATCATTGCAGATTCCATTTTTTTTTAAAGTGTCTTTCACCTAGTAACCTGTTATTTAATATGTTAAACTTAAATTTTCCCCGTTTATATTTTTGACCCTTTTAAAACAATATATTATTTATCGCAAGTAGAATAACACGTTTTTGCGCTCTTGTGTGTAATTTTTTGTTTATTCACAGAATGACAGTACTGCAATTGAAGAGGAGCCGAGAGCAAGGGCGCCCCCGGAGATGCCAGGTCTCGATGAGCTTATATCACAGTTCGACAAACTCTCAACGTAACCACTAACCATGCTGCTAATTGCCGTGCTTTAACCCTTAGCTTCCCACAAAGATTAGGTTCAGGATTAACACGCCAAAAAAACCCCCGGCAAAATGAATGAAATCAGCTAAAATCATTCACAATGTGAAAATTATTATAAACATTTCTCATAACCTTTGAGTAGACTACGCAGGTTAAGTGAAAATCTAGAGAGTTAAATTAAAATTTGCATATGGACGACCCGTGCCTTCACGACAATTCCGTTAGTGGGGTTTGGCGCGGCCTGTCGCGGCCAGCTAGCCAAGGTCACGCAGAGGTCAACAGCTATATAGTACTCAGCCATTGACCACAGCGCTCAGCTGGTGATGCGAACGTCTATCTGAGCCAAATTTGAACTCACGGAAACAATATTCTGGTGGCATATCGTTATTAGTTTTTTCATAAAACAATAAGTTTATGACATTTGGATCTTAAACTTTCGACTCAACATTTGTAAGTACTTAACTACCATTTGGTAATGATAATAAAGGGAAGTGGTGGTCCTGCATATCCTGAACCCAATCATTAAAGAGCAGTGACATGATTGGGAGGAGACAAAAAATGCCTCAAGAACCAAATGAGTTGAAACACATACCAATATATACACTGGCTAGTGTGTAGTTGAAAGGCTGAAAGGATTTATCTGAAATTTGTTTACTTGAGGAAAAACACGAAGTAGTTTACCAGTATTGAAATAATCTCTGGCCCTGACAGAAATTACTCCCATCGAAAGCTACGCAAAACATTTCTCTGTCACAGCATTTTCTGGTGACAAGTGTACAACAATTTTCACAGCAGAAACTAAAAAAAAGGCCTCTATAACCAAACCAAACAGCTGGAATGTGTCTCCTGGGTGGAAGGATTTGTCTTGAATTTGTTTACTTAAGGAGAATCAAGCATGAACATACCAGGATTGAATTTCTCTCGAGCAACGAGAGAAATTAATCCCATGAAAGCTACACAGCAAAATTGTCTGCCACAAGGCATTCTGATGGTAGTACTATTAAAATGAGTCAACATTTGACTACAAAATTTTGACAGTACAACCCTCGCATAGTTTATTTCATTCTAGAATAGTTCTACCCCAAATTGAGGACCACCCCCAATCATGTCATTTACCTTTAATTGTACAATTGTGTCAAATGACAACTGTAGAAGGCAAAGGGTTAAGCAGCAGAGCGCCGTTTTAGCAGAGGGTCCGTGCTAAAATTTCCTCTGCTTTCTCATACCGTACATAATCAGGTGATGGGACAAGTGCGTATTTATGTCTGTGTACATGTAGTTGTAAGAAATACATGTTATGAAAGTTTTTCATCGAATTAGTATTTCAACTGTACAACCCATTAATAATAATGGCTACGCAGTCTGAATGACGAAGTATTTATTCCGGTAATGTGGTTCCGTGGTTTGTATCAATTGTCGTTTTCTTACCCAGATGATAAACTTTATAAGCATTTTTGTGTTCATTTGAGGTTCTATTATCATACATGTAATTATCATTACACACTTTATGAATAATTTATTCTGAATGAGGTTCTGTGGTTTGTATCACTTGATGTTTGCTTCCACAGATGATAAATTTTATTTTATAAGCAATATTTTGTTCATTTGAGGTTATACTGAACTGTTTCAGAATGTACGGCCGCAAAATGCTAGAGTGAAAAAAAAACACAGTTGTTATACACAAAAGTCACAAATATGCAACTATATGTTTTTCAAGATGAAACTTTGAGACTATATCATTAATGAAGCCTCTTTATCTGCTAGTGGCATTATTTGTTGGTCTTTTTATCACGAAAAAACTGTTGTAGTCCACATTTGCAATTATCGTAGCGGATAATTTCTTTGCGATGTGCAGTGTCACGAATCATGCTTTAAATACATTCAGATGATGAGTATTACAAACACAATACTTGTTGAGGGGAAAAATAGGTTCTGTTATATGCCACAATCTGCTCTTGATAGCATTTAAAAATTCGGCAAGTCACCATTTTTGGTGACGTCATTGTACTTTTCACACATGCAACACATAGCATGTTTGGCCCATATTTCTATCAGATTGATGTATACATCTGTCATGTCTGAATTTTTGCTGTTTCCATGTAAATGTCTTTCAAATTATCAATGCAATGGTAACGCTTTTTTCTAGTTTTGCTGATTTATCTTTTACGGTAAAGCAGGTTACGGCCTACAGCTAATTATTTTTTATGTAACGGAGGTGTGACATGTTTACGAATAGCGAATGAAACAAACTGGAAGTAAGTATGTTGCCATGATCAGATGACTCAAAATTGACTTTAATGAATCGTGTCATTACTAAACCGATACGGCAATTTTAAATTTTAATTGACTTCACTCGGAACGATGTGAAAATCAAAGGTAATTCAATAAATATGGCAGGGGGGAAGATTGTATCCCCAGGGACCGAAAAAATTTTGGAGCACAATTTTATAGGTTAATTGTGGATCATTTTTATGGCGATAAAAGGTGTTAATGGTTTTATAGTGTTTTCCAATGGCTATTTTTTATATTATTGATTTATAATTTTTGAAGATTCATGTAAATTATTGGGGGGGGGGGCAATATCGATATGTTGCCCACAATTATTTTTCAATTAGAGGGGGCGTTCGCACCCCTAAACAACTGCCCACCCCCCGAGGTCGACGCCTCAATGTCGCGGTTGACAAACGGTTCAGTAAAGGCCCAAAACACTCATTATTGTGACTCACTTGAAATTCACGTATGTCGGGAGTTTCGTAATGGTCACTATGTTTTTTTTTGTGTGTTCATGAGTTCGGCCCCTGTCGTGAAGTAACCTCTGATGTCTACTTAATTTCACTGCACATTTAGGGCAAAGCGTTCCTTGGTTGAAAGAAGTCTGCTGCTTGGACTTGTTGAAAAACATGTTTTTTTTATAAACTGACACCAGTCTTATTATTTTGTATTGTATTGTCCCCATGCCCGGTGAAGAGGATACATTGTTTTATATATCTAGTGTGTTGTGTATTCCATGATGAAAATGGCTGCCGTAGTCATGGGCTCGTAGTGAGAAAATTAAGCTAGGTTGAAAAGGAAATATTATTGGGTTGTCATATAATAGGAATGTGTGCCATTACAGGACACGATTATGATGCGACATAACGTGACACGACACGACACGACACGACACGTACGACGCAATACTAGTATACGCAACGCGACGTATGAGCACAACAGACACCTGAGTCACGCGACAGTCACGCGCCACACACCTATTGTGAGCTCTTTCAAACAAGCTACAGACGGTCACTTTTTGACGTTTTCCCCCAATGACCGTTAAAATTCCTTCAGAGTTAGTCAAGCAATGATTTTACTTGATGAAGAGGGGGAACTATAATGTGCCTATATAGGAAAATCATTATTCATAAACGCTGTTATCACATTCTCAGTGATTATAGTGGAAAATCGTATATTCCACCGTCGAACATTAACTTTTTTGTCAACTTGGTATCGCTCTTGTTTGTTTGTCTATTTGTCTATTTGTTTGTTTGTCTGTTTGTTTATTTCGTTAGTTGTTTTTTTATGAATTTCTGCCTAAGTTGCCTTATATTTCGCAATTAATCCAATTTCATATTACTTTGATGAAAAGTGCTTTAGCTTAGACTACAAGTGAATTCCTTACCTTCATATCGTTTATGTTATTGGTATTTGTGGTCTGGAGTGATTTAATCACTTGTTTTTGGTTATAATATTGTGAATTTCTCGTGGTTTCTTGAATAGAGTACAATGGGGGAAATATTCCTTGCTATTTTCAGTTGTGAAGGATCATTAATTTGATAACAAATATTTAAGCATGCATTTTAAACTTGCGCCTAGACAGATAACAGTCTGTATAGGGTTGTGATTACTCACGGTATGGAGAGCCAAAATGATGACATCACACAATGACGTCATACAGATTCATATCACAAAATTAAGTTTGTGTCAGCTGTTGAAAACTATTCAGAGAGGGTGAGGGAGCCGACTTCTGTCTATTTCAATTTGCAACTTTGCCTTTATACCCATATTATCCTAAACCGTATGGCTGTGTACATGTATGTAGGTTATACCGGTTATATCACCACGTGTATACGTGCGTATGGGGCGCCAAGTGTAACATGTATGATTTTGTCAAGAAATCACATCATCACAATATTTTTTGTGAATAAATTCACACACTTTCGTGATTTTGTGGACAAATCCACTAAACTACATATTGCTCCGTGGATAATTCACACATCCAGTGTAATTTCGTGGATAAAAATCACACCCTGTTGGGATTCCCGAACTGACAAAGTCACATAACAATTACATGCAATTCCGTGGATGGACAAAGCCGTAATTACATGGACAAATTCACACGACCAGTGCGTGATTTTATCCATGGAATCATCTCGGTGTGTGAATTTACCCTGCTGGAAAGGACACAGTGTCCCACAGTGTGTTCACAGTGTGTTCACATAGTCGGCTTTGTGAAAACTCCCGAATTTAACAGCGTGAAGATGATTTCACACTGTGGGGAGGTTTTGACCACAGTGGTTTCTTGTTCCACACTGGTAATGAATTCACATGTTTAAATGGCCCAAATTTAGCATCTGTGAAGAGACTTACAGCTGCTTTCAGCATATGAGTCACACTGTATTTCAATATGGTGCTTCACACTGTGGGACACATCTTTCGCAGCAGGGAATTATTGTTCGAACAAATCGGTTGTGATAATGTGATTTGTGAACACAAAGTCATTACATGCCGACGGTTTGGCGCCCCATACTTCTAAAGAAGCGGCATGATGGACAAATCAACGTGGGTTTATATGGACTGTTTGATTAACAGTTGTGTAATTCGTTTGTTGACCTCGACCTTCAAATATTTTGATGTGCCATTTGCGTTCAACCGTAAAGTATTGCTCTGTTTAATGCTTCCAATTGTTTTCTTTTGTTACTGTTTTGTCTGTTGTAATAAATTCGATTATGATGCTAATTCAGACAAATATTTGCAGTACTTGTACTTTATTTAATGGACTATACGAATTCAGAGGTCTGTCTTATGCATTTAAAAAAAAACTGCTAACGATATTATGAGCCATTTTTAGTGTCAACAAGACCCTTTTTCGGATGAGGAGATACATTTTAACGCAGTTGTTAGATTCAATGTCTGCATGGTGAAATTGTAATGCGATCAAAGATTCTCCTGACGAGGTCCAGAGCATTCTCACCGGAAACGTGTTTTTTTTTTATCCTATATAGTTATACCAAAAATCTATGAACGAATTACAGTCGGTTTGTACATTCAATGTCATCATGTAACACAAAATAACCGACTTGGACGACAACATTTTTTACATGTTTTTACTTCCAGACGCAAGAACTTATCCTATTTCCTAGAGAAATTAGGCCTACTATTATCAGTTAACTGTCTTGAACAAGACTAGTTTTCTGAGGACTGCCGTCGCATTTAGTGCGGGTGCTTTTGCACCCCGCACTGCTACTCGGAGGGAGAAAAAATTGCACAAAAACTGTCCATATTTTGTTGAGGTTACTCGGACCATGGACCTAGGTCCATGCTCGGACCGAGGCCGAGGACAACTTAGCGTCAAGATCGGCCTCGTTATCTTGTCAAAATCACGTCCTCTTCCGCTCTTCCTCCTTGCTATACAAATTAAAGACACTATATAATATTGTGGAAGCCCCATTAAAAGAAAAACTGTCGAACTGTGTCATCTGACGTATCTGACAGTGTTTGAATGAACGAATGAACACTCTAGGGCACAAGACTTCAGATAGTTATGCTGTCACTCGTAAAATATCTACACATAAAAATCGGCACATGAATTATGGTCAGCTGAAGAAAATTCTGCAACACATCCGTCTATGGGGAAAAACTGGAATGGCCGCTCGATGATTTTCACTTTTTAAAAGCACATAATGATCGTTTTGCACTGTAATTTCTTCAGGACTTCATTTTTACACCTTATCAGAGACACTGGTAGCATGGGGAATCGTGTAGCTCGGATTTTGTTTTGTTTTTTTCTCTCAAAACATAGTTATACGATGCCATTAACAGCCTACATGACTTCATCGTCATTTTAAAGACGTAATCATTACAGCCCCAAGTTATTTTACACAACGTCACGGGGTTAAACTCTTGAAAATTTGGCACAGTACTTCGAATTATTGTGGAACATTTTCGCAAATATCCGTGATACCACATTACAAAACTATTACTGGCTCAGTCACGTGAACATGAAATGTCCCCGGATCTCGGGTTGAATTTCATGTCACCAGATATTGCTGCGAGGGTCGTAATAGATATACGTGGAAAATGCGAAACCAAAATGCTCAATAAATCAAATATTTCCAATCCATTTGTTACAACAAATATATGACTTCCGTCATATCCCAGGCTGAGAAATATTTACGACGTGGTGCATGCGTTGCAATATTGTCTTTTGATCGTGTGCAATGTCGGAATTGCGTACGTATAATAATTCTTCATTTTATCTGCTATTTTCAATGAATACCAGACAAAGAATATCGCATCTCCAGACGAAATTCCAGGAAGGAACACGATAGATATTACGGAAAAGAGAAAATATGCACTGCATTGGTGACTCGGTTTCAATTTCTTTGCGTAACCGAAAGTTTCGATGCAAACAAGTTCACATTTGTTTGAACTACTGTGCCAGTGGTGTGAAACTCACGGTAATTAAAAGGCAGCTAAGCTGCCAGTGGATTGCTGTAATTTTACAGTATCGCTTTATTTTATTCATAAATTTACCTGAATATTTTTTAGAAAATAAAGTAACATATTTTGCAGAAATTGATATAATTTTCTGGCGACCAATGTAATCTACCGAAATATTTTACAGCATTTTTTTTTTACTGTGAGTAATTTTCTGATTCCTGTGGTTGTTTTTGTATTTGATTAACGTCAAGATTTCAACTATAGGTAAGTAAGGGCCGATGACAAATATTGAATCTCAAAACATGTCAGACTTAAAAACTTCCCGTTCATAATACATGCATTATTACATAATTATTCTTACATTATTCTTACAACTCAAATGAGTGGAAAAAAATGCGCCTATCATTTATGCCTCCCGGTTTTTCTTTCTTTGTGTTCAGTATGCGGTTTCTGAGTGTATACATTATAAATTCACGTTTATTAATGTCCTCAACTGTTCAAACTTTCATCAGTACGACACTCGTACAATTACATGTACGATCAATTATGTAGGAAGACGTCTATGTTTAGGCGTATGGGAAATGGATAGGAAGAATATAAATTATGAGATTTTCTATAGGCATATTATTCAACTCCAAAATATGAAGAAAATGCACCTACACACACAGACATAGACACACACACACACAAACAGATAACATACACATACACCATGGAAGTCTCTCTACTCCATGCTAATGTCTAAGAAACAAACACTCGTACATGAAAACAGAACATCACTACATCATACTGAAGAAAACAAAGATGTTTGAAGAAAAACAACCCCCCCCCCCCACCCACACACAAATAAACAACAAACACTCAAACATGCATATACAAACAACAGTCATCACACACACACAGACAAACATACACACACAGACACACACACAAACACAAACATACACACACAAAAAAAACCACACACACAAACACACACACCGGGGTATTATTCCAAAATGGGGAATTCGAGTCCATAATTAACACCAAAACACACGATTAATAATTGACTTGTCATTTTTCAGAATTTGGGGGGGGGGGCGTCTGAGACCCCCTGGTTTAATCCCCACCCGATCCATCAACGGACCCATGGTATTGGCGATATTGATAAGCAAATGTAATCAGCGACGCTTCGCGATATTCAAGTGATTACAAACGCAGCAATCCCATTATCCCGTTAACCTTGGGCAAGACCATTGATATTTGCTACAAGTTTAACGATACATTTCATTAAAAAATGTTTTGCAAATATAATCCATATGGCAGTCATTTTATCTGCATCAAACGAAATCCTGTTGGATAATTTCATTTAATGCTTTTAGAGTGTGTGAATTAAGGTAAAGTGTTCTGATAAAGCCAAAAATACCTACTTATGTTAATTATGTCTGTGGATGGGGAGTATATAACTTAATCATTACCAGCACTTTTTATAAGTGCATAATGATGCTTGAATTCCATTGGGTTTTGGCGTTAATTTGCACGAGATGGTGACAAATAAAATCGTGAGAATAATGTTTAATGCACTTAGTCAGGCTAAAATTCATAATCCACATGGATCTCATTATACCTGCAGAGTGTGCAGACTTTAAAAATATATAATTATGTTTGTGGTGCTATATGTGAATTCACATAACGCATAATTACTGGCGTATAGCTATATCAGCTTTCGTTTTATCTCTTATTTCTCATAATATATGAGTTTGTAGTC
>JZLH01S0027390.1:26454-49472 GCA_001188425.1 Eucidaris tribuloides | reverse complement strand
TGTTTTTACAGTGTAGGAACGGCCGCCCTTGCCCCTCTGCGGCGCCACCCCTGATCTAAACACATACTTGACCCACCTATGTCGTATGTCGTCCACGATTATCAATATAACGAATCCACCCATGGTGACTATTGACTATTTATATCATATTGCAATATACTGCGAACTTGTCAGTTCATTAACTAGCAATGAAGTAAAAATTACCATACTCGATTGCTAAAATTATAAATGACATCTGTAGACATGATCAGAACCATTTGAGTCAATAGGGAGAGATAGGGTAAAGGGGGCATCAAACTGATTTGGTCTTTGTTCTTAAAAGATTTTCATCAACTATTTGGTTGATTGTTAGTGTAATTTTCCTTATGTTCACAATTAAATTTTCATTCAAAGAGCTACATATATATAATCTGAATAATCGCAAATATCTGCTTTGTTGTCTCGTACAATTTATTTTAACCTATAGTAAAATGAAACAATACAAGGTTTTAATCGAAAAGAAGGATATGCAATGAATATACGATCACACATAAAAATACCCCGTTTTGGGCATATTCTCATGTACGAGTTAGATACTCTATAAAGTGTTAAATACGCTCATCCAATTTATTGTCCACAATTGAACAGATGTTAGGTAAATGATAGGAGGGACGGAGGCTGTGAATAGCCACTGATACATGTCATTGTTCAAAGAAATGTGATTTACGTATTCATTGAACAAAACATAATTGTTTTAAATGGAAAGTAGACTTGAAGTATCATCCACATGACTCGTGAAAGTGGAAACGACCCTTTTACAACAGAAAACACCCCTCTATCAAACTTGCAGAAAGATACATAGTTCATTTCGTTTACCATTATGATATTCTAGGTCACTGTACAGACGAGAGGAAATGTTGACTTAGTGACATTAAACTGATTGATACAGTCCGATTTTGATCGTTGTTTGACGCACGAAGATTTGCTAATCATTGAAAATAACCCTAGGACAAATGATGAGGCGTTGGAAATACACACCCTATTTTAGAACGTTTTCGCTTCTATGGAGCTACATAAAGCAAAATAACCAGAGTCATCTATGATTAATTTTATTGTCAATTATTTAAAAAGAGCATGGCATCGTGATTTAACACGTAGAACGTTTTCTTTTTGTTTTATTCTTTTGAATAAAACAAAACGTGGCATCAAATATTTCTGATTTGTATACACTTGAACACCTTTATTTTATCTGTCGCAATTTGTAATAATGCGTGTACGTAAGACTATAGCCCCAGGGGACCACGCAGCTTATTGCATGGTCCCTGTGGCTAGTAAAAGACCGTAAACTGTTACTGTTACGACTATTACTATTACTACAACGATTTCTACTACTACTACTACTCCTTCTACTGCTACTAGTCTACTACTACTACTACTACTACTACTACTACTACTACTACTACTACTACTACTACTACTACTACTTCTGCTGCTGCTACTACTACTGCTAGTACTACTACTACTACTACTACTGCTGCTACTGCTACTACTACTACCATTACTACTACTGCTAGTACAACTACTATTACTACTACTGCTGCTGCTGCTAGTACTACTACTACTTCTAATACTACTACTTCTGCTACTGTTACTAGTCTGATACTACTGCTACTGCTACCATCAACACCACCATTATTGCCATAACCACGATGGCTATTTTACCTCGATTTCCTACCCTAAAAGTCATTCGCCCGTAACACTTACACAACTGCATATTGTCCTACGTGAAACTAGCAGCAACATAAAAAAATAGATGAGGACAGATTAACTCACACACTTATGTTCTCACTTTATGTGTATTTGGAAAGTTACCAAATGTGTAACCTATTCACTTCAAATTAAATCAACCTGCAAGACACAAACGTCGGTACATTCGTCATTCATGCAAAAACAACTAAACAAGTGCATACCTTGAATTGTTTTCAGTGGTCATTATGCTATTGAAAAACAAATCTCTAGTTTGTTTGGCGTAACAGCCAAAATTGATTTGTCACACTGGCAAACGAATCCAGTCTTCGTATATAAGAATTGTCATTAGTTTCCTGTCACACTCAAGGATCATGTTAACGTTTTGTCTGAAAAAGGGGCCTGAATAACATAATCCTAATTAATGTATCGTTGGCTCGACCTACAAGGACATTCGTATATGTATTGTACATCACTGACTGATACGTAACACCGGCTGATCAAGACGGTGTGTATGTTACCTTCGAATTAAAGATTCACCACGGAATTTCAAGATTCGGTATACGAGGTATAATTTCGAACTATCTCCCATTACGTTGTGTTTTCAGTGTCCACCCTAGACCTATGGGTGGGTTGCATATTAAAGTGATAGGCTAACAGTGTGGAGCTTCAATTTAAAAAAATGTCAAACTTTGATATCTGAGCTACATAGTAGTGTTCAACTGGACAAATAAACACCCTCGAATACAAAACATTTGAAATTTATGCTTCCACTAGCAAGATAGGAATGAATAAACAATTGATACTCAGGGCGAGTAGAAAATAGCCTAGATCTACACACAGTAAATCAGTAAATCTATGGGAGGAAATGGGCAGGTGAATCCGGTCAACTTACGATTTCACTTTTTTAAAGCACTAAATAATCACTTTGAAATACAATTTTTTCAGGGCTTCATTTTTAGACCTTATCAAAGACACTAGGATCGTGGAGGATTATTATTATTGATGAGTTGTCAATATACTGTATAGGTTCTTTTCTTCAGGTTTTATGTCAAACCATCTTCAGGATCTTATAACTGCATGTAAGTTGTAGTAAAGGGGTTCGAGCATAAGATTTCAAATGACCTGTACATATTACACTCCTGCTCATAATTATGGAATATTTTGTTGATACTTAAGTTCTTTCTCCTATATCGTCCAAAACTTTCAAGACAAGTGTTTATTTCACAAAAACGCAGTATGTGAAGCAATTTGGGGATTTCATGAGATGTCTAAATTAAAAACTAAAATACGTTTGAGCGCAATAACAATTACCTATATATTTTTTTTAAATCCACAAAAATCATTAAAGTAATTTAAAAAACAACACCCAAAACAGATAATTTTTATCTAATGTCACTTATCATTAAATTAGCGTCAGAATTGTCTGTTACAAGTCTAATAACGCGCGTAACCACCACGTGACTCAACAACAACTCTGAATATCGCCATTTATAAACACAGGTTTTAGTGTCGAGTCGGACGCTACAAAATGCTCAGCATTCCTGAAATACTTAGATTATAATTGTTTCACCTGGGGTGAGCCAAAATTAATCTCAGATGTACCGTTCACGGAAAAAAGGCAATTTCTAAAATGTTTCTAAAATATTCCATAATTATGAGCATGCCCTGCTCGTTTCGAATGAAGGGAAAATACGTTTTTTGGCTATTTTGCTTTGTTATTATTCTCCCTATTTGCTCTTAAATGATGGTATTTTTTTTAGCTAATTTTTCGTCTTAAAAATAGCCTGAAAAAAATACCAATGTGTTTTCAACTATTTTTTAAAAAATAAGCCAAAAAAAAAAAAAAAAATGGGGAAAAACTATTTTTTAAAACTATAGTTTTAGACTTTTATAAAATCTGAACTATTTACAAACTATTTTTTTACCCTTCTGAACAGAATAGGCTCATATTTTTATCCTATTTTTTGACATTGCCAACAAAAACCCATATACTTGTTATTTCTCCGTATTTTCTACTTATATTCATTTTTACAATTTTAACACTTTTTTAAAACTCTGAAATTAAGACTTTTTATTTGCGACTATTTTTGAACATGGATGAAAAAACAATACATATTTTTATGTTATTTTTTTAACCTTCTTTACTTTTCTAGCATAATACATGTATGTTATTTTTCTATTATGGAAACATTTTATTTTCTACTATTGCACAATTTTGCTGTCAACGACTTGGTGTTTGAAACAATCATGGAAGCTAGAATCCACTTTTTTAAAATCCCACAGTATTAATCCCTGATATTGGATTCCCAAACAATACTAATAATAAAAAGATCCACAGAGCTCTTGTTGCCTGGATATTTACTTGGTGTTGTCTGCATTTTTATACCATCAGTCACGTACATAATGATTTCACTGCACAACATGTGCATCTTGGATACCAAAAACAATGTATATGGATGGGACTGTACAAAACACCCAAAGCTTTACCTTCTTAGATTGATCGCGTTTTCTGCCAATTTTGCAATGCATTTGTGTAGCCTTTGTATGTATTTTAATTTCGAATAAAACCATATTTAAATATATTTAATAATAGAATAATAATATACTGCATTTTGTATATATTTTAAAAACTTTTTAAATGTAACATAAATGGAAAATATTTATTTTAGAGGTACTGCAAACCAATTGTGCGCGAACGAGCCTAAATCATCAGATACATAGTTTAAATTAATGGAGATAGCCAAAGTGAATGGATGTGCTGGATTTGTCAGCTTGAAAGACAAAATTGTGGCAGTACTGTGGTAACTTCAGTTCAAAACTGGATTACCAAACAATTATATGGAACCATGGCATGCAAATATGGTAAGTATTATGAGTAGTTTGTATGAATTTGTAACTTTTAAGCCCTAAATTATAGCTACGTGATCGCACCGGGCTGCAACGGCCATTTCGGCCGTGCATGCAGTGTGTGCCCTGCTTGAAAAAAATAGCCCCAAAATATTTTGAAAATAGGCTCCGAAAACATATTTTTATGCTATTTTCTATTGGAAAAATATCTAAAAAATAACCTAAAAAATATTCCAAAAACAGCCCCCCAAAATAGTCAAAAACCACATTTTTTTTATGGACTTTTGGAACACGAAATCTTGATAAAATAAATATATTTTTTGGCTATTTTTACTAATACAATTCTCAAGATATGACAGAAAATAGCAAAAAAATATATTTTCAAGATATTTCAATGTAACAGATATACAGCATTGGAATATAAAAGCTATTTTATAACTATTTTCACTGAAAAAATAGCATAAAACTATAAAATATATTTTATATCTCATTTACATATTTCGTGTTCCAAAAATCCATTAAAAAAATATAGTTTTTGACTATTTTGGGGGGCTGTTTTTGGAATTTTTTTAGGCTATTTTTTTAGATATTTTTCCAATAGAAAATAGCATAAAAATATATTTTCGGAGCCTATTTTCAAAATATTTTGGAGCTATTTTTTACCTATTTTTTTTCAAGCAGGGTGAGTGTATAGTCACTGGACTGAATGGAGTCAGACTGGGGGATGGGAAATGTGATCATGGCACAGAGAGGTCTGATGAATTTGTGTGTATGTTCGTTTCCGACCCCCAAATGATTCAACTCATTAAAGGCAGTGGATCTCTTTTGCACGCCTAAAATTCAACATTGTGCAAAAGCACTGGTATATAGAGGAATATCTCATTTAAGAACCTTTAGAAAAGTGTAGAAGCTAGAAATGCAGTTTTAGTGGAATTATAGTAAACGTTTGACTTGGATTTGTTTTTTTGGCATACAGTTCCACAAATTTTACAAGTGGTACTAGTCTATTTTTAGACAGTGCATGTAGGCCCCTTTTACCTCCATGGTGTAATACACAAGTACTGTACACGCAGATGACCTTGCCCGTGTCTGATGCATTCCAAAGCAACAATTGGTACATGTATTGCTGGTATTACGTAAGTACTGTAATCAGCCTGATATACCAACGGACCTACTGTAGGTCCATGAAATATTGTGAGATTTGGAACAGTGTGCCGAGAACATACACTACACAACTATTGGTTTTTTGTGCATTATTTAAAATCTAGGTGATTTCTGATCTTCAGATTTCACAGGCAAGTACTTTTTAAATATCATAAGGGCATGAATAAATTTTTTGTGGGAGGGTTGCAAATGAGATCCCCTACCTTTAAGTCACTGATTATAATTGTTACATGTTAATTGATAACAAATTACGATACAACGATCATATTTAGACATTTTACTTAATTGAGCTTAAATGTATGATGTTTCCATGTTATAATTACAGCAGGACCCTGGGAACAATTTTTTTACCCGGGGTGCCGAGATATATATTTTCGCGGCAAAAATAATTTTCACGGACCAACATTCGCGGCCTAAATCAACCAGTCGAAAAGTTCGCCCTCAGCGGGGGGGGGGGGGGGGGTAGGGATCGGCGTGAAAATTTTCGCGTATGCTTCTAAAAAAAAAAAATTCGGCGGCCAAATTCGTGGCCCCAAATCAAACATCCCGAAAAGTATCGCTCAACGGGGGGGGTGGGTCGGCGGAAAATTTTTCGCTGGCCATAAAAAAAAAAGTCGCTTCAGTTGCCCTGAGCCAAACTTTTACAAAAAATAGACATACACGTCTTTTCCAGCACCCCCGCTTCCCAGGGCCATGAATTACAGGAGGTACAAGTATAGTGTTCATAAGTCAACTACAAACAAATATACATAAAATATTGTGTTCATGATTTTCACACCCCAAAATGAACTTATCGAGCAAACAAGCTGACCTGCTGACATTATTCATAAAAAGATTCGTATAAGACAGTCTTCCCCTCTCAAAAAAAATCTTGGGGCTGAAAAGTAAGGTTTCGTGAAAATTAGCTCTGACAAAATTCAAATAGAATACCGGTACACTCACGCAACGCGCTCACTGAATTTGAATTTAATACAACCGCTAAACTAGTCTGACTGCCAGACACGATTCGTGTATTATCTAGTAAAATTTGAATACCTACTGATCAGAGCACACAGGGTCAAAAACCCGCACTAGTGCAGTTATGCACTCTGCATTTTTATGTAGGCCTATCTACCTTTAGTTGGATCAAAATTTGTGGGCAAAAATGATTCAGTGTGCAAATCAAATCACAACCTTTAATAATACGTAAGTTGTGCATCCGGAGTAAGCTGTCTGCTGTATTTCGTTGGAAATAATACTATCCCCAAGCTCAAAGAAGTTAATATTGTGAATACTTTTTTTTTTCCGGAGGGACGCGCGGACGGATGGAAGGCGTCGGACCGACGGGGAACAAAGTACGAATCATATCGATGAATGTTGTCATAAACACATGATCTAAAATTAGTTATCAGTCATTGCAACAAATAAAAATCAATATCAGAGGTATTCAGATGTAGAATAATATCAATGATCGCATTACAATACTATTTGTCTCTTCCGTTATCTTGATTGATGACGTGCAGCATCAGAACACAAGCTGTACACGGAACTCGCTGAGCATTTTGAGGTACATAATCGTTGCTTTACTTCATATGAGAATAATGAATGACATTCCTGTTAATGTTTTACAAAAAAAAGTATCGTATAACAATGTTTCGACCTTTAAAAAATCTGAGCTACACGATTTCCCTTTGCTACCAGTGTCTCTGATAAGGTCTAAAAATGAAGCCCTGAAAAATTGCCTTTTAAATGCATCGTATAACATTATTTCCATTTAAAAAAAAAATGTGAGCTACATGATTCCTCATGCTGCTGGTGTCTCTGATAAGGATTAAAAAATGAATCCCTGAAAAAATGCCGTTTAAAACAATCATTATGTGCCTTTTAAAAGTGAAAATCATTGAGCGACAATTCCAGTTTTCCCCATATAGACTGCGGTATTGCAGAATTTTCGCCATTGACAATCATTCATGTGCCAATCTTTAACTTTTAACTGTACATATTTCACGAATGACAGCATAACTGTCTGAAGTTTTGTGTTCTAGGGTGTTTATTTGTCTATTTAAACAAATGTCAGATATCAATGTTTTACAATTTTTTTATTTGGGCTTCCACAATGTTATGTGTCTGTAATCTTGAAACAACTTTGAATGTAAAAATCATCTCTTATCTCTTTACTGATGCAATAATGTTCATTGGTTTCACACAATATACTTTTCTGAAATCAATTGAAGTCAACCTAGTTGACTCCGAATTATGGCAGAAAAAGGAAAGTTGCTTCTAACTTTTACATCTAACGAAGTTTATTGGAATCCAGATGGCTCTCATCTTTGTATAATGGTTTGTAACGCCGTTTGTATATTTGTAATGTCCGATTAACCAAGTGAACAATAGAAAGCTACAGACTCTTGTGAAAATTGAGATAATTTCCTGCAACTTTGTTAATGACAGTTAGCCAAGTTAATCGCAGCCAAATTGTCTAAGTTAGAATTTATTGGGGGGTTTTCCCCTCTTTCCGAGATCCGCATTTGTCAATTTCAACGAGGGACAATCGCGGTCAATGGGGCATGACACCCTCACCCGCCAATCAACAGGTGTGTCGTGTTCCCAACTTATACGTGTTTCGGGAGTGTATGCTGTTCCTTCCCACGTCTGCCGGGAGACGGGAGAGTACATGGCATGCCTTTAACTCTTTGCCTGCCATGGTGGATTTTTGTCACAATAATTGTATTTATAGGCAATTGTAAAGATTATACTTCTCGCGTTAATCCTTGTTCTATAGTTCAAAGACACTCAATTTTACTTCTGGGTGGAGTTGTAATTTGTGCATGTGCAGATAAAGGTAATCCGTTATCAGTACCAAGTTTTACAAATAAGTAAATTTGACAAACACTATAGTTTCCATGTATAAGCTAAATATTCATATTGCACCAGATGCACATTGAAACGTATACATGTGTGCGTAATCTTTTGAATAAATTGAGCAAAGCCATCCACCATCACTTCAAGAACAATAATTGCAACTTATCCAGTCTTTATGGTTTCACATGGTAAAAGGTAAAGGTAAAGGTATATATTCTTGTATCACCGCGGTCATTATAACCATCTGCTAACTCCAAAGTGGCTAATTCCACACACTAAGAAAAATAAGGTTCGACTTTGCACATTTTAATGGTGCTGACCAACGTCACATTGGGAACTATTTACAGGTGAAACGTTGCACCTTTCCGACCTTAAAGGGGAAAAGTTGCACCTTTAAAGGTGCTCTTAGTCTAACATTGGCCTGAAAGGTGCAAAGTTGCATCCGTAAAGGTGATCTAAGTGTGACATTGCTAAAGGTGTAAGGTTTAACTTATTTTTCTGAGTGTGTATATGTACGTTTATGCCACCTTATTGTTACATTTGTCATCGCAATATAAGTTAAACTGAGCAATCTACATCAACTTTTGGACCTTTTAAAGACACAGCTTAACATTCTGTAGATTCTATTTAAAAAGGGTCGAACTTTGTTATCTGAGCTAATAGCACTAAGAAATGGGCAAATACCTACATGTACCTCAGAATACAAAACTTTGGAAAGTTTTGCTCCCACTTGCAAGATCTGCATGGACAAACATCACCAGTGATTTATGCGTGCACCGCATAACTCCCGTATGATGTATACACAGCAGTTTGCGGGGAAAATTGACATAGCAAAGTTGGGTACTACTGTTAAAGCACTTATACTGATCATTTTGAAATATATTATGAAAGGATTACTATTGCGACAGATTTTTTTAAACTTGAAACAATTTTAAATGTTGCATTTAACGAGGGTTGTAGAAGGTCAACCTCCTTCGTCCTAACCCCCCCCCCCCACCTCCTCGAAACTCGGCGTCGAACATCACAATCAATGGCGGAAGCCACCAACACAATGCATTGGTAATTATCAGCTACATGCGTACGTCATAAAACAATACCGCATACCTTACACAATAATATCACATGTCCATGTCTTTAAATAGTTTTTAAATTTAAAATCGATTTGCAGTCATAACAATTTATTATTACACATTTCTGGCCCGGCCGATAGACGCAGTAGCCCCAGGCCTGCATAAATATATCTACTGACCCACATTTGTTATACCGTGAACTCTAGGTCTGTGGTTATAATACACCGCGTGAATGTATAGTTATTATTTACTTAACAGGTTAGTGAAAAGAAAAAAAAACCGAGACAGTATGGCATGCGTATATCTGTTTCCTACCCTCACAAACAACCGGTGTATATAACTAAAACAAACCTTATGACTTTGATGACGCAAATGACACCATGGCAACCAAAGTGCAACACCTCACGTGATTTTAAGAGATAGGCCGAGCACAATGCAAATCTATTTTAACAATGGACTAGAAATCTGTTCCAACGATGATGATAATGATAACGCGGTCCACCGTGCTTGTAGCCCAAGTTCTGCACAATGCACTTCGCAAACTTGGCAAGACTATCGCGAATTTATTAAAAAAAAAAACGTTTGAAGGATCGTTTCATGGCGTGACATGATGCAAGCTTTTGACAATCTTGAGATAAAGCACATTCCCAGGTACTCATTAATCTTTAAATACCAGTCATCGTAGCTCCTTGTACTTTGATCTTGGACCTAGATTTACGTTTCAACATTCCAAACTAAAACCAGCTCTAAAAACTTTCACCTTTTCTTAAAGCCCAAGTATAGTTGGTCGATCAGACAAATTTTCGATTCGATAATTTTTCATCATCATCATGGCATGTAAGATATCACAAAACAACATTAAACTTTCTGAAAATTATTTATAAGGACATAATGTTGTTTTAATCAAGGAGCAGATAGTACTATGTAGCCTTCATTTCCAATGACCAAAAAGTTAAGAGCCCGAGCTTGATTTTTCTAATATTCATCAATGTCTTAAAATGGAAACGTTTCAGACCGAGTGTTTTTCAAGGCATAACTACTTAATATACTTCCATCATAATTAATGCAATTAAAACAAAAACATAGATATGGGCTGGCCATGTTGCGAGATCAGATGACCATAGATGGACCAAACGTATCACAGAATGTAGACCATGGCTAGGATCACGATATGGGGGAAGGCAAAAAGTGAGATGGAGTGACGAGCTCACAAAGTTCATAGGCATCAGCACAAGACAGTCACATTCGGCACCAACTTGGGGAGGCCATCACCCTGCAGTGGGCTGATCATGGATGTTGATGATGATGATGATGATGATGATGATGATGATGATGATGATGATAGTTTCATCTAAACACACAATAATATAAACTTTCATTCTTCACCTTTAACCTTTGTGCCACTTTTATTTGTACAAAAACGAGCTATTGCTCCAGATTGTCAAAGAGCTTTCGGGGGTTTTCGCGTGGAATAGACCGTGGAGGTTGAAAGAGACCCATTCATAAACATTTTACACACTGCATGAAAAGTATTGCAGTCGTTTTTAAACCTTTAGAAGCAGTTCAGAACCAGAATTACAGACACAAACACACACACAAACACAGACACACACAGACACACACACACACACACACACACACACACACACACACACACACACACACACACACACACACACACACACACACACACACACACACACACACACACACACACACACACACACACACACACACACACACACACACACGACAACAACGACAACACACACACACACACACACACACACACACACACACACACAACACAAACTAAACACAACAAGACAATACAACAACACACACAGACAGACACACCAGAAGACACACACAACACACACCAACACACACACACAAACCTATTTATTACGATTGCTTATATTTCAACCCTTTCAGTGCCACACTGCAGAATATTTCATGTAAAGTATATTGAGTTTTGTTGTAATGGTATCGAGAGGGTTAAAGCCACAGGCTAGTATTTACCAGAGTTAAAAGAATGTGAGCTACATAATCCTCCATGCTCCAAGTGTCTTTGATAAGGTCTAGAAATAAAGCCCTGAAAAAATTGTATTTCAAAATGATTATTTAGTGCTTTCAAAAAAGTGAAAATCGTAAGTTAACCGGAATCACCAGCCCATTTCCTCCCATAGACTTACTGTGTGTGGATCTAAGCTATGTTTTACTCGCCCCGAGTACTAATTGTTTGTTTATTCATATCTTGCCAGTGGCAGCATAAATTTCCAAACTTGTGTATTCTAGGGTGTTTTCTTGTCTAGTCGAACACTACTATGTAGCTCAGATAGCAAAGTTTGATTTTTTTTTTTTAATTTGAAGCTCCACAATGTTAGCCTATTATTTTAAGCGAACAATGTGACAAAGGTTGAGCGTGGCAGGCAAAGGATGAAATGATATTTTGCTTAACAAAATCCAAACAATCACTGGTGAAAAATATAGATAAAATGGTTTATCCAGATTCCTGTCTTTTTTTTTTAAATCTGTGTGGACTTCATCTTAGCCTTGACAATTTTGCCCCATGCTCGTTCCCGGTTGAGTTGCCTGTCGAGATAATTGTGGGCAGCTTGTTTGTAACGTGTAGCGACAAGTGTCATCAGTATGAGTTTCACGCCCGTCCGCATGACGAGACAGACATAGTTTTCATGTTTTTTTTAACGGTATATAATACCGTTCAGTAATATCATGGATAGTAGGATCCATGGTAATATTGACGTGGATGTTTAAAAATTCCACTGTAGCACTAAAAATAAAAAACCCGTCTAATCTTCTTGTTTCCTGAAACAAATTTAACCATTCAGAAAGTTCTCAAAGTCTGAAAAGGCAAGAACGTACAGGCGATAGCACATCTTACAACGTCAAAAATAAACTCCGTGGTTTTGTTGGTTTTGATTATTATCGGACGCAACTTATTCATGCGGCTGCAGATTTCAAATAGACTTTTGACTTGTTTTAAAATTCAAACACTTGTTATTTTGATAATTGATTGATTGATTGATTGATTGATTGATTGATTGATTGATTGATTGATTGGATTGGTTTTATTTTTCCACCTTCACAATGTATATAAATCAATACAAACGGCATGCAGAAAGTTGTACATTTATAAGACAATTGCATTACATGAATCAATTCTTAACCAGAAAGCAATAAGTAAGTAAGAAAGTAAGTAAGTAAGTAAGTAAGTAAGTAAGTAAGTAAGTATGTACAATAACTCATATGGCAAATCACAATTTACACAATTTGAATACAAGTTAGGATGATGATGAACAAAAATGTATACTCGAGTTTTACAACAAAAAATCGGAGAAACCTAATTTAAAACGGAAACTTGGATTATTCAGTTCCCTAAAATGAAGATGGGTTATATTGTCTCAAATCAGAATGACTTCACGTTGTATACAAGAACGAGCAGACACAGAAGTTGGATAAAAGAAATAAAATACAAAGTAACAGGACAAAATAAGACAAACACAAGACATGTAATACTTATCGTCAACAGCTGAAGACGGAATATAAACGAGCAATGAACAACCAACATTTAGATAATGTCTGGACCTTGCAGCAATGTAATTTAAAGCGAACAACATCAGTATTTTCTAAAATACATTCAAACGTAAAGGTAGCACTAAAGGTCTAAATTGGGTTTTAAATACGATTACAGGGGGTATAAAAAAAAACGACGTGCACCCCTCAAGACACATTCTATTTTTGTCTAATGTCGAGATTTTGTAGAGTTATCACTGTTATGGTCGAGACAAACTCAACGTCAAATAAAAGATAAAGCAATCCTAACTATAAACATTTCTGGTGTGACAGTCTAGTTACCTGCAACA
Organism: Eucidaris tribuloides; assembly: GCA_001188425.1. Lineage (NCBI taxonomy): Eukaryota > Metazoa > Echinodermata > Echinoidea > Cidaroida > Cidaridae > Eucidaris > Eucidaris tribuloides. The sequence goes on along the minus strand of JZLH01S0027390.1, from coordinate 35,935 downwards.
ATTTTTGTGTAAAACGGTAATTGAGATTCTCCTTTTCTCTCTATCAATAATGGCAATTGTACGAAAACACTTTCTCAACGGTGGTGGCGTCCCATCACTCGAGCAAGGAGAAGGAAGGGGATGTCTTCACGGTGCGATGAGTTGGTATCTACTCAGCTCAGTATACCATTCAAACAAAACTCTATAGATTTTACATGTATTATTCCCAACGTGGTACTGAAAGGGTTAAATAAAATGTTGATACAACTGTCTTTTCTTTTGTCACTATAACACCATGCAAATGAAGTTATCTGTGAGCCGTTCCTTTCCGTAGATCAAGGAAATCAGGATGTTATACCAGGCAAAGTACATGAATGGACTTTAGACTACGGTGTATTATTGTGAGCGTCTATGGTCACTATTTGAAATGTGTTCTATTTATGCAGAAAAAAATGGAAAACTTTTGTCTAAGCAATGTTAGTGGCTTCGGTTACTGATAATGAGCATGAAGAATAGATAATCTGCCGTGACAGATATTGATTATACACTGTATACATGTACAGTGAGTTTGTTATAATCGTTACGTTTGATTGTGCAGAACGAAATTGTACTTTTATGTTGCCATTATAGTTTTGGTCGTTAAGACAATTGGCAATTTTCATAAATCTTTCTCAAAGTATAGTATTGTGACATCAGACATCAGGAAACAATATCAAACCTATCCGAATTGTATAGATTGACATATTGTAATAATCAAGTGATCAGTAATCAGTGAGTGGATATTTACAAAGGCGATTAAGAGCGTGAGATTGTCGGAGCATCAATAGAAAATAAGGTATACAGTATATAGTCCAATCTTTGAGAAAGAAAGCAAAGGGGAAAATTGTTTTCACCACAAACCCAAACTATACTCCTTCTTTAAATTAAAATGTCGTTCATACAACTATTGTCTTTACTTTTGTTATTATTACGCCATGAAAATGAGGTTATCTGCATGTGAGTTATCAAATCAAGGAAGTCAGGAAGCAACGAGGCGGTTAATGTGAAATGTGAATAGGAGTTGATGGATGGTGGGTGTATGTGTGTGCACTGCATGTCCACATATGGACCCTAGGAAAGGCGTTAAATTTTGTGTAGGAGTATAAACTGACAACTTCCGTCCACTAAAAGTTAGTCTGTTGGTGTTGCTGATAGTTAGTAGTAAGGAGAGGATGTAATCCGCACTTCATTAATTATTAATTATTAATCATACATTTCATAAACAGTGAGCTTGTTATAGCGGTTTATGACCTAATCATACACAGCCACACTAAAATGCTACGATTCCTCATGGTTTTGCAATGAAACAGTAATGCTACTTTGTCATGTAGTAATTTAGTATTTCCCTATGATTTCGTTTCTATCAAGATTTTAATCATTATAATGGTATGTATAACGCCAGATAATTCACATGTCTAATTGCCAACGCACTCCATAAATAAAAACTTAACGGGAGATGGCCAAACATTGTTACTGGCAATCAGAAATGTCTGAAACTGCCTTTTACCATTTTATGCATTGAATCATAAATAAGCCTGCCAAGTCTGCAATGAATAAACATAATTACAGGTAATCGCCTGATTGTACTGAACATTGTTTTGTGTTGTGGTAGATTTTTGACAGTAGATATTACTGTGAAAAGGTGATTAGTGCTCAAAATTTTAAGAGATTGTTTAATTTCTTGTTTAAAATCTTGTTTAAAATCTTGTTTAAAATCTTGTTTAATTTCTACCATCATTCATCAAAAGATTAAGGCATGTACTCAATTGGTAAAATAATGAACTGAAATCTACCACGATACAAAACAATGTTCAGTACAATCAGTCGATTACCTGTAATTATGTTAACTCATTGCAGACTTGGCAGGCCTGTTTACCGTTCAATGGGTAAAATGGCACAATTAACAGTTTCAGATATTTCTGATTGCCAGTAACAATGTTTGGCGATCGCCGTTAAGTTTATATATAGGGAGTACGTTGACAATTAGACATTTGAATTATCTGGCGTTATACATACCGTTAAAATATACACTTGAATGGACAAAAAATCCACACAAGCTGTAAAATGTGCAATATAATTTTTCTATGAGCATTGATTTGCTTACGAAGTAAAACACATTGTAGGATTCGTTCATTTTTATTTCACATCTACTTGATTGATCGGATTTTTTATTGTATAATTTAGCTGTCATAGAAGTACCGTGCTTTTATTTCAATTTAAGCGAGAAGAGAGAGAAAAAGAAAGGATAAATTAAAGAAAAGGATAATAGAAAGAAAGACATGGGAAAGAGGCAGAAAGAGACACAATGAAGAATAAAAATAAAAAATCAATAAATCAATTTCAATTTTGGTATTTTCTTAAAAGTTAATGCAATATTTATTTCATATTTTTGTGTATTAACACATCAGTTCAGTATTGGTTTTTATTGTGTTTTATTGGTTTTATTTTCAGTATTATTTTCATTGTGGTTTTATTTGTCGATACATCCATTTCAAAACTTTAGAAATGTTCGTCGGGTTCAAAAGATGGCCTTCCGATTCAAGATTGCCGTGTATACAACCAAGTAGCTTCAATATAAATCTGTTTTGTGTATCATCGTTGTGCGGGGGTGTGGTCCCCCATCACTCCCGCCCCGCCCCATATCCCCTGCCCCACCCCTACCTCTGACTGCGAACACACATCCGTATTTGCATCATTAAGTTAACCAGAAGTATATTTAGAAACGCTTTAATAATTATTGCTTCCTTAGAGTTTCATTAGTTTAATCCGATTTGAGGACTCGGGAAGAAATAATGAGATTAAATTAACGAATGTTCACGTCAAGATTCTGAATTCAGAGTGAATCAACATCAATGGAAGGAAGTGACTTCGTGAAATCGACTGGATTCGAAAGTGCACTTTCCATTGAAGTAATCCCATGGTTATTGTATATCTCGATGTCTTTTGTAAGCCGTTAATTAAGCTGCGCCCGTCGCTCACTGTAAACACGATAAATCAAGGTTTGGACTCTATAGATTTTACATGTATTATTCCCAACGTGGTACTGAAAGGGTTAAAATAAAATGTTGATACAACTGTCTTTTCTTTTGTCACTATTACACCATGCAAATGAAGTTATCTGTGAGCCGTTCCTTTCCGTAGATCAAGGAAATCAGGATGTTATACCAAGCAAAGTACATGAATGGACTTTAGACTACGGTGTATTATTGTGAGCGTCTATGGTCACTATTTAAAATGTGTTATATTTATGAAGAAAAAAAAGGAAAACTTTTGTCAGAAGCAATATTAGTGGTTTCGGTTACTGATAATGAGCATGAAGAATAGATAATCTGCCGTGAAAGATATTGATTATACACTATATATGTACAGTGAGTTTGTTATAATCGTTACGTTTGATTGTGCAGAACGAAATTGTACTTTTATATTGCCATTAAAGTTTTGGTCGTTAAGACAATTGCCAATTTTCATCAATCTTTCTCAAAGTATGGTACTGTGACATCAGACATCAGGAAACAATATCAAACCCATCCGAATTGTATAGATTGACATATTGTAATAATCAAGTGATCAGTAATCAGTGAGTGGATATTTACAAAGGCGATTAAGAGCGTGTGATTGTCGGAGCATCAATAGAAAATAAGGTATACAGTATATAGTCCAATCTTTGAGAAAGAAAGCAAAAGGGAAAATTGTTTTCACCACAAACCCACACTATACTCCTTCTTTAAATTAAAATGCCGTTCATACAATTATTGTCTTTACTTTTGTTATTATCTAGCAGATTATCTTGCATGTCGATGTCCTACCATATCTCTCACATCTGTAGTACAGTTACCTTTTATTTAAGGAATATTTCTAGGATCAGAAGGTTTATTGACCAGTCTGCCTATCACAATGCTGTTCGTTCTTTAGTTCTGTCTCGTATTGATTATTGCAATGGGCTTCTTTCTTCAATTCCCTCTTTCTCCAATTCCCTCGTGTTCAACGATTACAAAATTGGGCGGCACGATTAATTCTGCAAGTTTCTCGTGATCACCCTTCTCAACCACTCTTGAACTCACTACACTTGCTTCCCTTGAAACAGAGAATAATTTTTAAACTACTCTTGTTTGTCTACAGAACACTCAATAACCAGGCTCCAGAGTACTTACGCAAGTGTCTGAATTTATATACACCCACCAGATCACTTAGGTCAGCTAGTGACCCTCTCCGTCTCACATATTCAGTTACTCGCACATTAATCGGTGATAGAACATTTACTGTGACAGCCTTCTAAAACTACTGGAATGATTTTGCACTTACAATAAGACAGTCTTTCATCAATACTATTTTCAAAAAGCCATTAAAAACCATCTTTTTTAGCAGTTTGTGTTTTAAGGATTTACAGTAGCCTTGCGTACCCTACAATTGTAAGCCCTTTGGGCCTAATTTGGAAAGGCCAGTATAAGTAGTATAATAATAATAATAATAATAATAATAATAATAATAATAATAATAATAATAATAATAATAATAATAATAATAATAATAATAATAATAATAATAATAATAATAATAATAATAATAATAATAATAATAATAATAATAATAATAATATTACGCCATGAAAATGAGGTTATCTGCATGAGAGTAATCAAATCAAGGAAGTCAGGAAGCAACTACGCGGTTAATGTGAAATGTGAATAGGAGTTGATGGATGGTGGGTGTATGTGTGTGCACTACATGTCCACAGTATATGGACACTAGGAAAGGCGTTAAATTTTGTGTAGGAGTATAAACTGACAACTTCCGTCCACTAAAAGTTAGTCTGTTGGTGTTGCTGATAGTTAGTAGGAAGGAGAGGATGTAATCCGCACATCATTAATTATTAATTATTAATCATACATTTCATAAACAGTGAGCTTGTTATAGCGGTTTATGACCTAATTATACACAGCCACACTAAAATGCTATACGATTCCTCATGGTTTTGCAATGAAACAGTAATGCTGTTTTGTCATGTAGTAATTTAGTATTTCCCTATGATTTCGTTTCTATCAAGATTTTAATCATTATAATGGTATGTACAACGCCAGATAATTCACATGTCTAATTGCCAACGCACTCCATAAATAAAAACTTAACGGGAGATGGCCAAACATTTTTACTGGCAATCAGAAATGTCTGAAACTGCCTTTTACCATTTTATGCATTGAATCATAAATAAGCCTGCCAAGTCTGCAATGAATAAACATAATTACAGGTAATCGCCTGATTGTACTGAATATTGTTTTGTGTTGTGGTAGATTTTTTACAGTAGATATTACTGTGAAAAGGTGAATAGTGCTCAAAATTTTAAGAGATCTTGTTTCATTTCTACCATCATTCATCAAACGATTAAGGCATGTACTCAATTGGTAAAATAATGAACTGAAATCTACTACGATACAAAACAATGTTCAGTACAATCAGTCGATCACCTGTAATTATGTTAACTCATTGCAGACTTGGCAGGCCTGTTTACCATTCAATGGGTAAACTGGCACAATAAACAGTTTCAGATATTTCTGATTGCCAGTAACAATGTTTGGCGATCGCCGTTAAGTTTATGTATAGGGAGTACGTTGACAATTAGACATTTGAATTATCTGGCGTTATACATACCGTTAAAATATACACTTGAATGGACATAAAATCCACACAAGCTGTAAAATGTGCAATATAATTTTTCTATGAGCATTGATTTGCTTACGAAGTACTAAAACGCATTGTAGGATTCGTTCATTTTTATTTCACATCTACTTGATTGATCGGATTTTTTATTGTATAATTTAGCTGTCATAGAAGTACCGTGCTTCTACTCAATTCCAATTTCGGTATTTTCTTAAAAGATTACTGTATGCAATCTTTATTTCTTTTTTTTTTTATTAACACATGCGTTCAGTATTGGGGCTATATATTGTGGTTTTATTTGTCGATACAACAGATTATCTGTTCATCCATTTCAAAACTTCAGAAATGTTCGTCGGGTTCAAGATTGCCGTGTATACAACCAAGGAGCTTCAATATAAACTATCTGTTTTGTGTATCATCGTTGTGCGGGGGTGTGGTCCCCTGTCACTCCCGCCCCGCCCCATATCCCCTGCCCCACCCCCACTCCTGACTGCGAACACACATCCGTATTTGCATAATTAAGTCAACCAGAAGTATATTTAGAAACGCTTTAATAATTATTGCTTCCTTATAGTTTGATTGGTTTAATCCGATTTGAGGACTCGGAAAGAAATAATGAGATTAAATTAACGAATGTTCACGTCAAGATACTGAATTCAGAGTGAATCAACATCAGTGGAAGGAAGTGACTTTGTGAAATCGACTGGATTCGAAAGTGCACTTTCCATTGAAGTAATCCCATGGTTATTGTACATCTTTTGTAAGCCGTTAATTAAGCTGCGCCCGTCGCTCACTGTAAACACGATAAATCAAGGTTTGGCAATTGCGCGATGGAGCAGCCATTCTGGAAAATCAGGCAGGCGGCCAAGAAGGGAGGGGGAAGGATTGATCTACCGGCACTACATTGTATAATTATGCCTGATACTGGTCTTCCGATCTAACTCTATTCAACTTTAATTAAAACAATTATTGTGGGTCGTGATCATGCACAGCTGTGTAATTTAAGCCATGAAATAATTTTGAGTTTCTTGGATGGAGCTTTACACATTCAAACAGAAAGAACAATGTGAAGATAAAATCACAGAAGCGGCTGGAAACGGCTGCATGTTGTCTTTCATATATTTTTTGAAAAGAAAAGAGCAAAGGAGACACTTGGCAGTCGGCCTTTTTTGTTTCTGCGTCTTTTATTGTTTTTAAGACAGAACAATCGTTCAAATGAAGGATGAAATATCATTCAAAGGTTAAAACAGAAGGTCAGAAAGATGGTTATCATTTTATTGTTTCAGACTATAACTATATTATCAACACAATGTGTTATGCAAAGTTACGTACATTATTGATTTATTTGTATCTACATTTTTTCCTGTAAAATAATGCAGTACATGTATGTGACTGACCGATGACCACAAGTAATCAATGATTTTGGTATAGAATGTTTACACTCTCACTTCCTTTCAAAGTACTCAAGTTATTGTTGGTCTGAAGGTCGTTGCATTGTGATTTACCCAACGATAAAGAAGTCTTTTGTGAAAGAACCGAACTCCGGCCACACTATTGAAAATCCCAGGCAAGTCCGTTTACCGGATATTAAAAGTCATCACATCTCCGTTACTTGTTTTTATATTATCGACCGTGTAGTTCAGATCAATTATTATGCACACTTGATAATTCTATAAGGCATTAATACTTAGCAGGTATTTTCACTCGCCAAATCTTAGGTAAATATGTTACGACGCGTGGAAACTGTTCTCGTGTTTAAGTACTCGGAGCAGTCAGACAGCTCACCAAGAGAGATATGTATTTTTTTGTAGGATCGGTTTCATCACAATACGAATACATGCCTGGTCGCATTGACGTCATTCAGGGGTTCTCCGGTATCCCATGGCAACGCAGTCCGCTCAGTCATTGGACCGTTATGTGATTATTCGCGGGGAACGACCGGGGGCTAAAAATGCTGCTTTGCACGCTCTGCAACGCACGGCATTGTTACGCTGCTGCTTCTTCTTTCAGTTGTTGTTGTCAAACCCGTGGTCCAAACTTTGCTCAGAAAAGAAAGGCCAGCATGTTTGGTATTTAGCTAGCCCTGCTGGCTTTACGAAGCAAGACAATTCAAGTTTGCGTGTCAATGTATGTATCCCGTGCTCATCAGCTGAGCTCTGTTATTGTGCAGCGCATCACCGGAGAGACACAGTGCGGAGATCTTCTTATGTACCAAGTGCAAATGTGCAGTCGTACCCTACAGGGAATCTTTACACGGCGGTGAAAGGCGGACAGTGCATAATTTATTGATTGTATACACTTGCATACATGGTGGATGTTATCGAAACAAGCGGCGAAAACTGCAGTCAGGAAGCTCTTTTGTTGTATTTTCAAGATTATGCTAGCTTCCATTTAAATCTCGTGTACGGCTACACACACTTCGAGTGATCTCGCCTTGTTGACATCCTATACCGACCCGAGGCAGACGACGCGTACCGTGTTTCTTCCGTTTCATAGTTGGGACGTCCAAAATCATGCCGTTCCGATCGCGCGGGACCAGAGGGGTGTTCTTTTGGAGGAGGTTGGGATTCATTTCTCTCGTTTTTATCCTTTCCACAGTCCTGACCAACCACTACGCACGCCACAACAAAGGTACGTGATTAGGAAACAAAAACAAGTGCTGAACTGTTTTCGTTAAATCTATATGAATTCCCCTGTGTAACATCTCTGCCCTGCATGCGTAACGTGGTCTTGACACATACACGAAGGTCTCGTGCATTCGCGGAAGTTTTATGACCCAGTATAAATACTGGATATTAATACCTAGAGCTGGCTGTATTCGCGAACAGAATTTTGATGGTATAAAAATGCACGATAATATTATGGCATCAAACGTACCCACGTTGAAGCATTGTCAAGTGTGACCCCAAATAATATTACGTAATACGTATCTCCCACATTAGGAGCTTCCCCGGGCCACCACCGTGTAGCACAATCGTGGTCGAAACCTCGGAGGTGAATTGTGCCACTTTTTGTTCAATCCATTCAGGATTTCAAGTAGATAGACGCCAAATATCCGGAACGAATTCCCTGTTTTTACAGCGCTGCGTGGTTGGATTATCACGTTATAAGATAACATACCAATATAGCGTGTTGCTGGTATACAGCAGTCCTAGTGATATCTATTTACAATACGTTAGGGGGCGTGACACCATCGGGAAATGCGATCGGAGTGTAATTCTTAGCTGGTCCTGTCATTTTCTGGTATTATTTTGAAAACATTCATCAGAAGATCAAAGTACTGTATATACATGTATAAACTGTATATATGAATTAGAGAATCCCTATCAATCTATTCTAACGTAGTTGAAATAAGGCTTTTATTGAGCCTTCCGGATAAGCTTTTATGCATCAACCTTTTGTGTACAAAATATATGCAAAGTCTTGAATACAATATTGACACCTTCTTATTAACCATGTTAACGATGTAGTTAATTCCTATAAAGCCCGAGTATAATGTACACTTATCATATCATGAGCAAGTGTACACTGAATTCATAATCATATCCACCTCCAAAAATTAATGCTATACAATCCTGGAATGATCAAACAGACTGAAACATGAAATGTTCGACTGAACGTGAAAATAATTCTGTATACTGCAGACACTACCCCCATTGCTTAAACGCCTTAAAAACTTCATTATGGTGCTGCATGGAAAATGCATTATGTTGAAAATTAACTCCGACAGCTGTATTAGCAACAATTAATTGAAAATGCAGATATGTTTACCGGAATTGCATACTTCTTTTTCCCCAATCAACTGTCACAA
>JZLH01S0027390.1:5440-25792 GCA_001188425.1 Eucidaris tribuloides | reverse complement strand
ATCCGGAACGAATTCCCTGTTTTTACAGCGCTGCGTGGTTGGATTATCACGTTATAAGATAACATACCAATATAGCGTGTTGCTGGTATACAGCAGTCCGAGTGATATCTATTTGCATTACGTTAGGGGGCGTGACACCATCGGGAAATGCGATCGGAGTGTAATTCTTAGCTGGTCCTGTCATTTTCTGGTATTTTTTTGAAAACATCCATCAGAAGCTCATACCGGCATCAAAGTACTGTATATTTAAACTGTATATATAAATTAGAGAATCCCTACCAATCTTTTCTAACGTAGTTGAAATAAGGCTTTTATTGAGCCTTCCGGATAAGCTTTTATGCATGAACCTTTTGTGTAGAAAATATATGCAAAGTCTTGAATACAATATTGACACTCTCTTATTAACCATGTTAACGATGTAGTTAATTCCTATAAAGCCCGGGTATAATGTACACTTATCATATCATGAGCAAGTGTACACTGCATTCATAATCATATCCACCTCCAAAAATTAATGCTATACAATCCTGGAATGATCAAACAGACTGAAACATGAAATGTTCGACTGAACGTGAAAATAATTCTGTATACTGCAGACACTACCCCCATTGCTTAAACGCCTTCAAAACTTCATTATGGTGCTGCATGGAAAATGCATTATGTTGAAAATTAACTCCGACAGCTGTATTAGCAACAATTAATTGAAAATGCAGATATGTTTACCGGAATTGCATACTTCTTTTCCCCCAATCAACTGTCACAATGCGTGGCTATCTTTCGTTTCGTTCAAGGTCCATGTTTATTTGGACAATCCATAATTATAGATCAGTCATCACAGACTCGTTGCTCTCTGATCTTTACGATGGTTTATCACCATAACATTAAAGAGACTTGTTGAACTTCGATTCTGGGACGGATCCATTTATAGTTCATCAACCACGCCATGGTAGACAGGGAAGTACATGTATAAATGCTATTACGTTAAGGTTTTATTGTCCACAAAAGTGGGCCAAGTTCAAATGATTTCAGTCGTTGATGTACAAACAGCATGTTGAGCTTCTTGTGAAATATTAAAGATCATTTGCCAAGGCAGAATTGCATAATGCCCTCTTTGACTGAAATGACATTCCGACGGCACAGTTTTTTTCCACAATGTAGTTTGAACTGCTTTGGTTGTGTGTTAAACTGTTGACATTATTTCCTATACCTCAAGATGCTTGGACTGAAATTAACGTCATTTCGACGTTCTGAGTACGATTAGCTTGTCTTTGAAAAATCACTGTTTCAGTCTTTGATAAGACTTGATCAACATTGTAAGATGACACTTTGGTATCTAGGAATGTCAAAATAATTATGCTTAATTTACTAGCATGGTTATGATTGGAGATATCCTTCGCTACCAATGCAGCATATAGCGGAAATAAAAGGACGGTTGACACAAATTGCTGAAGTCATTGTGTCAGGTATTTGTGGCTTATAAAGAGGTAACGTAGGCTTCCAGATTACGAGACTCCCGGTTCGAATGTTTGTGTCCTTGGGTGAGACACTCCATCTGCATTACCCTCTTCCACCCATGAGTATAAAATATACCCGAGAGGACTGAGAAAGTACTTTGTGAATGAATTAGCTTCTGAATGCTTATGATCAACAGCAATTAACAACGTCATGTATGACTTCATATACTTTACCCATTCATTATACCCACCATATCCCTTTGGAAAAGTATCCCTCCAAAATGATATAGACATGAATAGCCTTGAATTGACTGTACAACGTACCAATTTGTCCAACTTTGGGGATCCAAGTTTGTAAACTCGACCTTAAACAACCATCCCTTTTACAGGATGTCGGATCATCTCTGATAAAGTATGTAATTCATACCAAATTCAATCAGCAAAGGTAAATATAATCGGGTTCATTTCATTGTGAGCAGTAATAGCTGTGAATAACAAATTAGGAATTAATGATCTTCTAATCAGTGACTCGGGGGAAATAACGCCCATTTTTTTTTCATCCAGCAACCTTGTACAATTCCTCACACGGAACTTGGAACGTTTTGCAGTGAAATGGACTTTGCCATCTTGCACAACTCAACAGACAGCTGCAGATTGAGATTTATATCCGTCATTATTATCACGCATGACAACTGATACTATATTCTGCTTCAGGGTTTGTGGGATTATATATTTACTTTCTATCTCTTGCTATACGTCTCTCTTTGTCTATATTTATTTGAGTAAACTACTAGGGAACTTTCGCAGTATACATGGAAACCAATAATAAAGTATGCGTTTGAAGTATAGTTATAAATTTAATGTAGAGAATTTAAATGTAGGAAATGTTGTTTTGGTGGGTAATGGATACGGTTGAACCTATAGTTGCACTTTCAAGAAAGAACGTCGAGGAAGTTTCCCCCAGCCTTCCCTCGTTATTGATTGCGTTATCCTAAAGATAGCGCCTTCTGGCACTACATCAGCAAAAAGGTCTCCGATATATTTATCCACAAGTGATCCAGTTGATATGAGTTTATCCTAAAGCACTTACAAAGTTGTGATACATGTTGTTAGCGTTTACCGTTACTACGCACAGCGATATACAAGCAATGCTGCTGTCGCAAATCATTAAGATTTCTATTACGTAGCGTGACGTCAAGGCATCAGCAGTAATGTGCAGCTGTACTGAATACAGCATCGATGTTTTTGCTCTGAAATGGGAAAACTTCCGCCATCTATAAATATATCCGTTTCACTGCAAACTAAAATGATGTCAGTTGAATACGCAAGCATACAATTTATCATATTAACCCTATAATTATATTCACCGTGCTTGGGTTGTAGTTATATGTAGTCATCAAAACAAGGAATAGACGAAAGGCCCCGAGATTGGAAAATTCAAGGCCTTCGCTTGACAGTGTGATGAGCTGTTGGACTCACTATCTTCCCTCATACACGAACGGAATATTAAAACTTGGACCAAAACAACATTTCGTCCCATGGGTCCTGCTTCACACCAATAATCGTGCTTCAACTACCACCTGCTATATTGTAAATTAGATCGAAAAATCGTACCCTGGATTGGAGATGGGTGTATTCTACAGGCACGATCAATAATGACATTTTATCACTTTTACCATTTGCCAAAACTCTTATTATTTTGGGCAAACTGAGACCCGAGTTCTCGGAACGGTGGTTTTTCCTCAAAGGCTTGTTCTGATAGGGATCATGCATTGATGAGCTAGATGACCTTTATGTTTTTTTGCACAACGAAACGTTAAGAAACCGTGATTTCATAATGACCACTGGAATTGAAATCTGCTTGAATCTGTATTCCTTCGCGCTATTCTCTCGTCCAATAAAAAGTTGAAAAACTTATAATTCTTATTTAGGTAATAATCAATTATTATCATAAACCCCTTCAGTCCAAGAGACAAGATACTTAAATGGTTTTGACATTCACCTGTTGCTGCTTCGTACTGCAAGAATTAACTTTTAACATGCCAAAGTCGCTCATATGCACCAGACAATACCCACAATGTCCATAGAGCCGTTATTTCTCTGGCACGTTAAGAGTTAACACGGTCAAGTTTAAATTCACTTCATACGTTAATGACGTGGTGGGTATGAAATTCCGATGACTGTCACGCACAGATCGTGAGACAACTTCAAGTCCAGATCTTCCTTGAAGCTTAATCCTTCTTAATCATACTGACACGGTCGCTGTACTTGCGTGCCAAGTTTATATCATTGATTGTTTTACTCTTTATCTTGGCTCAAAATCAAGGGGTGTCTTCGTTACAAGGAGACAATTCTTATTATCAAAGACATGGCAAGGATGGGACATGAAAGACAAAGACGCGTGTGGCGCGTGTGGCGGCCAGTGAGAGGCCAAGAAGCGCAAAGCTTCAAACTGAGTGACAAAAACCGTGAAAGATGAATGGAAAGGCTATCCACAATTTCCCGCAGTATGAGTAATACTGTACTTTACAAGATGTGACTCAAGTAGGGATTACGTCACACTTTACGTAGAGGTCAGAATGAGGGAGAGGAAGTGGAAACATTCAAGCAGTAGGAAATCCTGCGAGGGGATCGCCAGAACGTGTCGTCACGACGTCACCGATAAGAAAGTTAACAAAAATGTGCCTTGTTATTCAAGATAACTTTCAGACCCTCCCAAGCTTCCAAGATGTATCAAAAAGTCAAAACCCTTTTCACTCGTTGACCTTTTTTGAGATAGAATGTGATGGGATCCCTTCCCATATATTGTATAAACCAAACCTAGAGGTTAGTTGAGTCAACCATAATACACAAACATACCTGAGGATTGTTTGTTGGTTGGTTGGTTTGATTTTGCTCCAAAAAGGGGTCCTTTCTTCATTTTAGGGGAATTGATGACCTTCCCTGTTCAGATAGTTCTGGATCCGCCTTTGGGGCTAAAGTATACAGTTCAACCTGGTTCAAGGTATCATTCCGCGAATGATCTTTCACAATCATGTGAGTTCAGGATTTCTCTAAACGGTCTGGTCCAGCAGATATAGTTCGATTCTATTTAGAGCACCCCTTTCTAATTTCCGATGCTGATGTTCTTCTCTCCTGCCTGGTTGCTACCCTCACTTTAATGCAGATGTAATTCAGTTGGAGGAAACGTCAGGTTACAGAATGGAGGTGTGTGTGAGCGGGGGTGGGGGGGTGGGCACAGGAGGCCATTGGCCGTGGCTCGGATTTAGCTGCACATATAGAAAACCATTACATGTACAGTAATACGGGGCGACGTCACATTTTTACTTGACACTTATCTGAAGATTTCGCTCCTCATTTTTTAAGGGGGCGTGTGGTAGATTTTGTAACAATTCTAGGAGGCACTTTGATATGCTAGAGTTCATCAAAAAGCTACTTATATCAGATACGAATGGTAGACGGTGCAGACATTTCTAATCAACTTCATTCGATATATTATTTACAGTTAATATTGACTGTATGCGCCACCCCTGGTGAAGTTACGTAACAAAGTGCCGCTTCGTTGTGTGTGTATGACGTCAAAGAAACGACGTCGAGGAAAAGGAAAAGATAAAATATTCCAAGGAGTTAGACATTCAGAATGGTACTCATGTACATTGACAACCAATCTGTGTTGTTAGAATGTATGTCGATGGCAAAGAGACATAACGAACTTCATTCTCGAAAAAAAAATTGTAGCCAAGTATCAATACCCCGTTTTGAAATAATAGTTAATAGAACTATAACTGCACATATCACTTGAAAACAATTATCATCTTGAGTTTTTCTGACCCCGAATAAAAAGAATCGCATTTACAGTAAGTGTAAACTTATGTTGCAGTTTAAAGTTTGTATATTCGTTTGATTGTTTCATTAGTAATAAATACTTTTATTGTTTTATAATTGTACAAATAAAATGAAGTAAAATCGTGTTGTTTTGGGGCGCAAAAAGCGTATTAGAAGAGAGTCTTGTATTAATAGACATCACGTAAAACCCCCTTGGAAATTTTCTATATGATCCACCAACGTCCTCTGTGTGATATTATATTTCTAAAATGGCCTATTTATGCTACACAAGTTGAAAGTTGTAGAAATTATCAAAGCTATACATTCTCAATATCATAATGTGTAATTACTAGTATTTCAAATATAATTATATTTTTACATTAAATTAATTTTGAATTTAAAACTTTTGGTCTATATTATCGAAGGAAATTCCGTTTCGAGTTGTTGAAAAGGTGTCAAAAAGTAATAGTATGCAGTCATGTGAGGCTTTTTGACTTGGCTAGGCTATAATGGCAAATTACAAGTCGCTAAACATTTACGTAAGCAATTGAGTTGTGAAGATCAGCCACAGGCGAATTGGAAACTGTACAAAATATATCACCCCTTCTCACTGTTCGTTTTGCATGGTGTCCCTTTATTTCTATTTTCTTTGATCAACAAATGGTCATTATCGTGAAAGCAAAATGACAAATTGTAACGAAAGAGCGTTTCGTGTATATTAGAGACATAAAATCGTGATACTTTCATTTTGTGTCCTCGATCATGGCCTTGGAGTTGAGTGAAGCTTTCAGAGTCAGGGTGACTTACTGACATTGTTTAAAACCAGGAAAATGCATGATAATGTCTTCTTGTGATAGATATTTCCGTTTGAAGACCTGAATGAGGTCGTCGGCCATCCATCCACGCCACGATATTACTAATTTGTGGATTTCACGTGTCAACCTTTGGAAATCCGAGACAATTAGAGATTGCTTCAATGTCGCTTCCGAACTCCTTGCAATGATGAGAGAGAACGTTCAAGGAAATGTTTTGATGGCGACTTCTTGTGTGATTCTTGATTTCACTTGACTGTCATTGAACAGAGATAATATACTTGGAGTTTTATCAATTGAAATATTAAATGTTTCTCATGGTCATCACCCACGACATTTTCTTATCGTCACGTTGCCTCAGCCCGTGATGTAAAGAGGTGGGGGATGGGAAGTCTTGGGGGGGGGGGGTCGGGGGACACGTAATCTCGTGCAAAACTTTCTACGTCAATCGTCTTTTCTTAACCCGTCGAAGATTAGTCCCAAGAACCTTAGGCTGGGCTCTGTGGAGGTCCCAAATCATATCGTCTTCAACTGGTTAAATTAGGTAAGATTAATTTCATTTTAGGTCAGAACAAAATGTTTGATGTTATCTCGTGACTTGTGAGAGAGTTATTGGTCAAATGTACGACTCATTGAATTAAATCATGGCTGACGTTCAGAGAATGGGGTGCGCCCATCCCAGACGGCCCCTTCGCTTGGTCTCATTGCTCACCGGACCTGCGTGTTACTCTCACCAGTCATCGCGATTAGTAATCACGTTCTTAGTAAAAGCACGAGACCTTCCGGACCGCGCCTTGTTGAAGATAGACCTATTCTGGATGTACTTCAGTCAGAACTTGATGGTCGGACAAGACGTAAACACTTGGTCCTTAGCAACGCAATGAGGTCAGCCTCATGTTGCATAATGTGTATTATTTTAACCCTTTCAGTGACGCGCACAAATATGTGGTAACTGGCATGGAGATCTGTTACAGCGGTACCAAACATGCCAAAAGGGTTGAACCAGACTCGTGCTCATTGCGAGATATATTAAGGGGTAATTTTATTTGTAGCAACCAGCAAGACACAAGGGGGTTACGATGGACAAGCCGTTAGAGACCGACATGGCAATTAAGAGATTAGTTGCCCATCGTTTAGGAGTGTGCCATGCAAGGAGGGGGGGGGGGGCGCAGAATTTATGTATCACTGTCTAGAATCTAGATAGGAAGGGAGATGGAGTTTCTAACTTTTGCTGGAACTGCAAATAAGAGGGTTCCAACTTAGCTAAGGAGTTTAAAAACATGAAGAAAAAAAGTATATAGAGGCAGTGGCGCAGTACAATGATAATTGCTTTACATCCACTACAAATGTAAAGAAAAGCTCCTACATTCAAGTGATATTGGTTTTATGTTGTAGTTGTTAATTACCGGGGAGGGGGAGGAACCGTCACGTATTAAACTTTTACTGTTGTTGCAAATTGTGAATATAGATGATACAACACAACTGACATCACAACGCATGTATTACTAAACTGCCGCGGGGTGGGGGGAGGGAAGGGTAGTACTCCGTGTATGATATTAATTTTGCCCAGGCATTCGGAAATCTTCGGTCTAAGTCGGATGATCCTTGCTTACCCTGGCCTTGTGGGATTCCTTGTTTCTCATTGGTCAATAATGATAACCGTTGCGCTTGACGATCGTCCGTCGGTGATGTGACGACAAGGGTATCGTAGCCAGCAACTAACAGGGATATGTTAAAAAAAAATTGCATTCTTGCCAACCAATTAGATTGCACGTACACTGGCCTTGAGCTGACCCTACGTGACCAATGCATGCGGTCCAACGCGTGTTAATCTCGCCGTATTAATTTATGCACTTTTTGAAACAATTAGCCCCCCCCCCTCCCCTCTGTAGTTGTTTCGGCGGTTTTGGACCACTGGGGCAAGTTCGCAAAGACGTAAAATTCACAGAAATTTACTAATATATAGGGCCTTGCTGGGGGTAAGTGTTACACAGTACCCCTTATTTAGGCTGTCTTTATCACCATGTACCTTAATTCTCACAATACTCATAATGTAATTTTTTCTTAACTTATTCGTGATAGTTGCCGGTTACATCTTCCTTTAAATAGCTTGTTGTACCTGACGTTTACGTAGAATGTACACTACAGTCAAGCCTGTATTAATGGCCACCTCTCTATAGCAGCCAACCTGTCTATAGTGGCCATTAAAATGATTCCTTGGTAACAAAATGTGCTGGAGAACCTGTCTATAATGGCGATATTTTTGTCTTTCCCTTAATTGGGTGGCCACTATAAAGACATGTTTCACTTATTTACATGCCCCATTGCTATGATTTTCTTTCATGTAATCATAATTGACACGGACTGCAATTTATGCGGGTAGCAATATCCTGCAATAAAGATGAAGTAATTTCTGAGGAGAATAATTTCTAATACTTCGTCGATTGTCAGAATATGCGACGTGTAGACCACAAGCAATAACTTATTGACAGACATACACGTTGCCTCATCATTTTGTGCTGTAAACACATCTTAATTGCAGTGTATATCTTTGCAAATGATATTTTTTTTGGACGTGGTAGTAATACGACGACGCAAGTGGTAGAACTGTATAATATACTGAATTTATTGAAGATACTCATCGGTTACCAGTTTAGTGAAAAGACATGAATTGGCACCGGATATTAATATACCGAGAGTCTACTGTGAAAGAAGACAGTGACGGAATGCATAACGTCTGAGCGATACCTGCTTGACAAAAGCGACATCCAAATAATACCAAAATAGCAAAAAAAATATCAAGAAATACTTAAATTTCCAATAGTCATTGCCCCACCCTCCTCCTCCCCTCTTCCATTGGAAGGAGAAAACACGATTTTGAATAGGTATGGGTAGTTTGGCTTTCACATGTTTTTAACCTATCGTATATTGATAAGTTATTAGTCAACTGCTTTGACTAAGAATAGTTTTTTGATGTACTTATCCAGATACCAAACTAACACAATATCATACGTGTGGGACTAAAAGGGTTAAAGTGATAGGCTAACATTGTAGAGCTTCATTAAAAAAAATTGTCAAACTTTGCTATCTGAGCTACATAGTAGTGTTCAAATGGACAAACACCCTAGAATACAAAAGTTTGGAAATTATGCTGCCACTGGCAAGATATGAATGAATAATCAATTATTACTCGGGGTGAGTAAAAAATAGCCTAGATCCACACACGGTAAGTCTATGGGAGGAAATGAGCAGGTGAATCCGGTCAACTTACGATTTTCACTTTTTAAAGCACTAAATAATCATTTTGAAATACAATTTTTCAGGCCTTCATTTTTAGACCTTGTCAAAGACACTTGGAGGGTGGAGGATTATGTAGCTCATTTTTTTTAAACTTTGGTAAATGTTAGCCAGTGGCTTTAATACATGAGGAAAATCGTCTAGGCCTATTTGGATTGGGACGAATGCTTTTCAGATCTGTCACCAAGGTGAAGACACTGCGTGTATACTACCACACACCAGTCATGGCCAAGTTCAACACAATCATCCGACAGTATGAGAAGAATGCAGTAATAGAATAGTTGAGAGACTTGAGTCAGTTAGTAAGCACGAATGTAGTTTTCATGCATTGGCGTATTGGTGGATGGGCCCATTTAAGTGCCCATTGGGTCCTGCGAAGAAAATGTCTATTTTTTTTTTAAAATTACCACCCTCGGAATTTGACGAACCAGTACTTATGTTTTCAATTCTGCAAATAATGTTTGCAACTTTGCACCGTAAGGAATGGTGTGGTGAAGTTGGGGGTGGAAGTTGGAACCCATCCCCACAGGAGTCTTGGTTACGCCATGGCCTCCGTCGAATGGATTTATGCATATTTATGCGTAAACAAATGTTGTCCCTAACAACCTGAGAGAGCTTGCCTGGGGCTTGCCCACCTAGCAACAATTAATGTACAATACAAGTTAAGTATTGGGATGTATTCGTTATGAACAGGCGTATGTAATAAGCCCCTGCCCATCCCTTCCCTGAAAGACAAATCCATTAATTTGTGTACATTAATAAACTGGTCTAATCGTTGAATTATATACATGATTTGTTCATGTGTTTTTATGACTGATTTTAGTCATGTTTCGACACTGTATATTGTCTACAACAAACGGACTTTTAAAGGTTAGTAACATGATTGGGAACACTTGAAAATGCCTCAAGAATCAGTTGAAATATATACCAACCATACACTAGCAGGAGTGGATCTCCCACCTGGGAGGATTTGTCTGTAATTTGTTTACTTAAGGAGAATCGAGCATAAACATAGGAATATCTTAATTTTTTCCGGGGACGATAAAAAATAAGCCCTGTAGAGAGCCACACAGCAGGTTTCCGTACTACGAGTGATATTGACATTGTTTATTTTAGAACGAGTCAACGTTTGACTACAAGATTTTCACAGGAGAATCCTTGCATAGTTTACTTGATTCTAGAGTAGTTTCACCCCAAGTTGAGGACTACCCCTAATCATGTAATTTACCTTTAATATTTATTCCAAATTTTTCCTCGTAAAGATAATTCTTACCAACATATAGACCACTGTGACCTGGCAAACGTACGGGCAAACTTATCCTTTATTGTTTGCATTTATTTGAACAATTTTGTATCATCCGCTGTCATCACCTGGGACTACATTAAACAGAGTAAATACTGCAACCGAGCAAATATACAGACAACCCTGTACAGTATGTCAACAAATACGCACATCCATTACTTACATTTTGTTCGGAAATAAATTTAGAATCATGATAGAATTTGGTTGTTCGACTAGAAATGTTTGAGGAAGTCTGTTTCAAGTGCGTAAGCTCTTGTTAATACTTTCCAAATATTTTATTGATTTTCCCCAGAAATAATCTCTCCGAAAACAAGGTCATTTAGAATCTGCTTGCACTAACATGTTGAAATTCAGCCTTGTGTGATATAGCCGTTGATTTCAAACAAAACAAGCTGCAATAATCTCGATTATAGTCCTGTTAAGCCTATATACATCGAGTGGATTTTCGTTTGTACATGCAATACAGGCACACTGTTTGAGCAAACAGAAAGTTTCTTTTCTCGTCAGTCGAATAAACAATGAACTTCAAGACCCGATGACGTTTGTGATGTACAGCGCGTCTTTTCGTTTACAATGTAAGTCAAGGTAGTGACCGTATTACTCAGAAGCGAAAGTTTATTGAACAACGCACGTACATTATTTTCAACCCGGGATATGGTTTATAGACTACTAAACTTACACATGCACAGTAGAACCGCATGATATACTGGTATTCGACGTTTATGTTTATTTTTATACGTCGCATTTTACATATAATGTCAATCATCGTTGTGAAACTGAGAAAGGAAAGCGTGTTAGTATTGGTAAAAATAATATATCTTGCATACAATGGCATGATTCGTTATCATAGTGACAATTACGTTTGGAGTGGTTATGTGGTTGGTGTAACTCGGGAGTAAGTATAGCGAGCAGAAACAACTTCGTGTAACCATGGAGCTAAGCTCCATGGTGTAACCAGGAACATTGCGTAAGTGCACGTGAAGCTGACCTGCCGATTTTCCGCATCTCGACCGACATAAATGATTACATTCGGCATTTACAGAAATAATCACACGATTACAATCTAAATACAGCAATTAGTGATAGTATACCAACACCACGATGAGACGTACATTTGTTCTGATATCTCTACTCTATACTTGATATTTCATTTGGATTCGTCATTTTGACAATTGTATTCAAAGTGCGGTCCAAAAATAAACAAACTTCACGCGCTTGTATCCGCCAGGCTGACCTCTAGGTAGGTCAAGGAGAGGTTCGGCCCAATTTCGGTATGAGAGCTTTAGTTTGACCATAGATACTATTATAGTATCTATGGTTGGACGTATGAAGAATACATGCTTTACGGAACTGGGTTGTTGTTGAAAGTGGTTTATTATTTTAATTTGAAAAGGAGAAATTATTTAGGTTCATTTGCACTGTTACTTTATTTGTTTGCGTTATACACTTCGAGGGGGGGGGGTTCCTTTGCACCCTTTACAAACTGTGTTTAGTGAGTAAAAGCTATTCTAAACGCATTCTTGTTATGAAATGTACTTTGTAAACAGATTCAGTGATATAGGGTTGTGTGTTAAGTCACTAAACATTAATCTAAACAGAAACTTTCTAAACAAATCTTTGCTATTGTTTTCTGAACACACTTTTTAGAGCGTGGGTATCAAACATACGTGGATATAAGTTTTACTCAATCAACAAGGCTAATAATTATCTTTACGTTCACTACAAATTCTTATTGTCGTTCAGTGTATAATTACTCTGTAAAAGCATGTTTAGCAAATTAAAAATTAGCGTTTAGAGTGTGATAGCAATTGTGAAATTAGAAAATGCATGTTTAGATTGACATAATCTTATATTGGACACCGATATTTAGTGATTTGACACACTTTTAGCATCTGAACATGTTTACAAAGTGATAGAAAGATTGTGTTTACAGAAATGCGTTTACTGGATAAACACAGTTTTTTACAATGTATACACAGGAGCATCGCGCGTAAATTTGAATTTCCTTTAGTATATGAATATAAACTACACATACTTCAGTCTCCTGTCTCGTAACCATGACGTAAAATGATGAGGTGATATATCAAAACGTATGTTTATCAAGTGGATATCAAATTTCAGTCTGTTATCCTATACCACAAAACCATAGTGTTGCGGTAAAACCAAGGATACAATTATTTGACAGGTTTTGATATGCCTGTGCTGGGGCTTTACGTGTTTGTGTATTGATATCATTTTCTTTACAAAATAATGTGATGATACCATTTCGTTCTAATGTTGATGTATGATGTCGTGTCGGCGTGGAACAAATACAAAAGTAGCTGAACGGCCTTGAATGACAGTTTAAATTTAGAACGTGTTTATCATTCCGCGAAGTCATGCAGTGTAAAGAATACGAATTTTGACTGGCGTTCCTATCGCTGGGTCTGTTGTTTATCAAATGAAGAATTTGTTTGAGGATCGGCGTAATTGAGAGAGAAAATTGTAAATTACTTTGTCACAATATTTATGACTTTATTATTTAAGTTAGCCACAATATTTTTGAGATCATAATTTACTCATCCACAATATTTATAACTGTATATCTATTTATGGTCCGTGTATGAATATTCATGAATGGGCCTAAGGGGCATATCCCTATAAGGGGAAAACATCAAATTAGGAAGGGACTCAAGGGAGAAACAATGAAACAATAAGAATATGTATTTTCAATCAATCACCCAAAGGAAAACAATAGTTCTACCGTCAGAAGTCACCCATCTACTGGTATTGCCCCCCCCCCCCGTATTAATGTTAACCGTTCGGTTGTCGCTGAAAGTTGTTTGTCAAACTCTACGAGCATGTGCTTCTGGAGCAGACGTGACACGCCCCCAAGCTATAGCGTGCTTCGTATCATGTAATGAATATGTCCGCAGTCATGATTGTGATTCTTGCAAGCAAATGTTAAGGAGACACTTACGTGGAAACTGTGGTGTTCGTGAATCATGCATTACGTGAAATGAGTCAGGTGTGTCGTGTACACACTGGTGAAGAAAACAGTGGCTATTTCCCAATGATGACGTCAGTTTCTGCATCATGGTGGTGTGTATCACTTGACGACGACTTTTACACTAATGGCGGACATTAAAAATCGTCTGTTGGTCGAAACTGCGTTAAATCCGTTCAATACCACACCGAAACCAACGTGTAAAGTGTATGAAGTTCTGTCATACCGGTTCTAAAAGGGTTAATTGTTGCAGTATATACCACGATCAAGGGGGATAAAAGCGTTTCCTCCTCGTTCCTCCACCCCATCTCGGTAATTTGAGTTTCTGTATTTTGTTTTCACCTACCCGGATAAATATCACGTGATTTTTTTTATTGCACGCGGCGGTTCGAGCACGCATGTACACGTGCCCGGTCATTGACCTTTCGCACGGAGCGATCCATTTAGGACTGAAGAGAATTAGTAATTTCCTGGGATGAAGGGCGACATGACTGACTGTCCGTTGCATCCGACTAAATAGAGATTCTCTGGTGGTCTCCCCGATGGCAGAACATTGATGGGGTTGAACTTCACGGAGAAGCCATGACGTCACGACATGATGGCGCGACGTGTAAACACGTGTACGTCACGACGTATCGTTCTTTTATTACTTTTGACATTTCATGCCTTAAATTTCGTGAGAGTTTCTGCAAACACTTTCGTACACCGAAAATATTGACCGCAGGATATTTCTGCCGCGTAATTCGCGTGCTATAATAAATGTTAAATCACTTCTTGTCTGTAGCATTTGATGAGTTTGATAGAATGATATGAGAGCTTCATTTTGTTTTATTTCCTTCGTCTGGGTATTGTTCAATTGCGTAAGCTTCGCGTGAGATTTTCATTCTGTAATATCACGTGTCAAATCTGCGTTTCCAAACTTATGTCTGTGAGAAGAAAAAAAATATCTGAATTGCAAACAGAACAAAACCAAAAACTCACCATCACGATTCACAGTTCTAGTAATGTAAATACTGTTGAAGATTAGTCTTTAATAGTACTTCGTATCATACTGTAATATTCTTAGAAAATGTTATCAATTAAGTCAAATTTAGGAACTACATTTATTTAAATTAACCGAGGAGGAAATATTCTCTACATATTCGTTTGTTTCACTTTGATCTGGCCAGTGCCCAAATGATAGTATATGCTGAAACTGAATCTCTTATATTACAGCACAGAATTTGAGCTGTACCGTATAGCGATATGTCAAGGAGTGGGAATATGTACATGACTACATGCACATCGTAAATAAATACCGTAAATCACAAGACTGGGAGAAGTTCTTTCTTCGGGATCTAAACTACCGTAGAATCATGGACCCTACTCAAGTACACTATTCAAGACTTCTGCTGTCTAAATTTCATGGTCGAATATTTTATACTTTTTAAACAATCACCATCAGTAATCATTGTGAGAATCAAATTTGTTGCTTAGCTTTGTGTGTTGGGATCAATTTCTATCAGGGCATCAGATGAAAGCTTATTTCTTTAAAAGTAACCAACTTAAGACAAATCCTTCCAGCCAGGAGATACATGTACACTCCAGTTGGTGTACACAGTCCCGGCTAGAATTCTTTTCCACGCCATTCGCCAATCCCTTTATACGCGAATGGCGTATAATGGCGTGGAAAAGAATTTTAGCCGGGTCTTTACATTGGTACACCGTACATGTTTCAACCAGTTTGGTTCTGGAGGTATTTTTTGACTTCTCCCAATCATGTGAATTCCCTTTAAGGGCAGGGAATCTCAGTTGCACCCCTCCAACAGCAAAGTAACACATCACCCGTTGCCTTGGGCTATATAATATGAAGAACATGTCTGCGAAATCTGAAGATCAGTAATTACATGGAATTTGAAAAATCCGCAAAAAATTCCGTTTAGTGTATGTTTGTTAAGAATTTTGGTCTCTATAACATAACAGACAATTCAAATCAAAGTCTAACGGGTACTATAATTCCACTAAAACTGAGTTTCTATAGCTCCTATACTTTGCTGAAGGTACTTAGATGGTACTGTCTTCTATGTACCAGTATTTTTACACACTATTAATTTTTAGGCATGCGCAAGAGACCGTGCTACAGCCGTAAACCATTTTCTAGGGAACGACTTTAAAAGCCAGGCGTCTCTTTTGCACGCCTAAAGTTTAACATTTTGCAAATACACTTGTATAATAGAATAAATGATATTTAAGTACCTTCAGGAAAGTGTAGGAGGTAGAAACGTAGTTTTAGTGGAATTATAGTAAACGTTTGACATCGATTTGAATTTTTGTCTCGCGTGACCAAAAATTCTACTAATAGTATTAGTCTATTTTTAGACAGTGCATGTAGGTCCCTTTTTATCTCCACAGTGCCATAGTGCAATACATGTAGGCTTGTGTAGTGCAGGTAGATGACTTTGCATTCCTTTCACAGTGCATGACACATGCCAGCACAACTGTCTGGTATTACATAAGTACTATAATCAGCCGATATACCCCATGGACCTGCTGTAGGTCCATGATTTGGAACAGTGTGCCTAGATTATACACTACACAACTATTTTAGTGCCATAGTGCAATACATGTAGGCTTGTGTAGTGCAGGTAGATGACTTTGCATTCCTTTCACAGTGCATGACACATGCCAGCACAACTGTCTGGTATTACATAAGTACTATAATCAGCCGATATACCCATGGACCTGCTGTAGGTCCATGATTTGGAACAGTGTGCCTAGATTATACACTACACAACTATTTTATTGCAATTTGTTCAAAATCTAGGTAATTTCTGATATTCAGATTTCACAGCCAAGTCCTTTACAGATAGCCTAAGGAAGTAAATAATGTTTTGCTGTGTTATGGGAGGGTTGCAAATGAGATCCCTTATACTTTTAACGATCCTGAGCAGCTCACTCTCAGATCCACGTGATACACGTCCACTGTCGTCGGACGTATATCGATTGAAATCGGGCTACTTCGGTTAATGTATCCGTGAAATGTTTGCTGGTACTCTTTAGTTTGAAGTGTTTTTCACCGGCAATCGAGAGATACTTAGTTGAAGATGAAACCCAGAGTTCACAGAATGATTGTTGTTTTCTGTTTAAGGCGTATTATTTTGTCCAATTTTATCATGGATGATTTCATAAAGGTGATTGTGATCATACACTGTTACAGTACGGAACGTAATATCGATCGATGTACGCGAATGTTGTGGTATTTTTTTCTTTGCCTTTATTTGTGTTTTGTCTCCTGTCTTGAAACATGTAATGTGTTTCCAGGTAGAATGGGTGAATAAACATACGTGGGATACGTGAGTATCAAAACAATCACGTTCATCATATACATGTATACGCCATCAAGCCTTCGAAATCTCGAATGTCAAACATGTAGTCTGTTAAATATTATACACATGAATGCCATGAACTATTCATCAACTACGGTGACGAGTGCCTCGACTCGCAAGGGGCAATCTAAAAGTTACCAAAACGGAATTACAATTTTTTTAAAATGAATGAGCAGATTTCCGTTCCCAATAGGATTTGGAATATAGGTTGACGAAATATGAAAATTACATTATTTTGAATTGATACCCAATCATGTTTGTTTTATTTTATCATAATGATTACATGAAACGTAATTAATACTGAAATTGAGTTGGAAAACAAGTATTTTGCAAAATGTGTTCCTCTGCATTGTAAGAGAAAGCGTAAACTAGGATTTTTGTGCTGCGGATGATTTAATTCGAGTCGTTAAGTCTTCTTTAACTTGTCATACCAATTCTGTAATTAAAAAAAAAAACACCTAAAATCTTTTGAGGACTAACTGGGAACGGCAATTCGACAGAGAGGAACAAAACTTATCTTTAAATATGAATACATATTCGTGTTGCACTGCCACACACGAGAAACAGAAACATACTGTATAATATTGGGACACAACCAGGGCTAATGTTGCATCTTGGGAAAGATGAGTGCCTCTACTTGTATCCTTTGATTCGAAAGAGAGCGCTGGGCCATTCTACCCTGACCGTGCATGGACCTTGAAATGTAAATGACATGATTGGAGGTCGTCAACTTGGGGTAAAAAAATTCTAGAATCTGGTAGACTAGGCAAGGATTCTATTGTGCAAATTTTGTAGTCAAACATTGACTCATTTTATAAGACCTACCACCAGTATACCTTGTGACAAACAAATTTGTTGTGTAGCTTTCTATGCGATTAATTTTTCTCGGGGCACGAGAGAAATAAAGTGCTGGTATGTTCATGCTTGATTTTCCTTAAGTAAACAAATTTAAGAAAAATCATTTCCGCCAGGAGATACACACCACCTGGTGTATCTTTGGTATATCTTTCAACCAGTTTGGTTCTAGAGGCATCTTTCTTATTCCTACCAATCACGCCACTGCCCTTTAAGAAGAAATTGGTAAGTATTACTAGTCGCAGCCTCGTCACGGATTCTGTAAATATTGAAACGAACCATCCTCCGACAAGGATGGGCGATCATGAAACGTGCTGGCTGTGAAATTGTCGAACATACGTTCGACGGTCATTAAATCAAGATAACACGCTCCCTACTCCTCCTTCCAATCAAAGATGCATTAAATCACGTGACCGTGTATACATGGAATGTATACCGAATGTCATGCCGAGCTGGTGAGACCAAACGTTATTACAAGCCCGTGTATTAATTAGAGTACACATACTGTGTGATTAATGGTGCGCTGTGTAGCGCTCCAGCGGAGAGCCAAAACGACCATTATGTTCGCTTGACTGGCTACGCCCAAAGATGAGAGAAAGATGTCAGATTTTTTGTAACCATCGAAGGATGTAATCGAAGTTACATTCCGGTATACATTTTGTAGAGGGTTCAGACACGATAAATCGTGATGAATGTTTGTTGAATAGTCATTATTGTATGTACCAGATCAGTGTTCCGTTCAGAGACCCCTTGATGAGGAACGATTCAACCAAAGGAATTATTTCTTCCAGAACACGTGCAATCAATCGAAACAACTTTCAAAATTGATCGAAAAAAATCATATGATCATGCCCTGATGCAATGGCATGCAGGTTCTATAGAGAAAAAAAAATGTATATTCTTTAACAAATGAAATAAACTTTGCAATGTGGGAAACCTTTTATACTCCTTTTATCCGTTGATTAAAAGAGGGCGCTGTTCTGTCTGTGGACCTTTCTATGAGATGCTGAATTATCTTGATTGTGTTCTTGATGAAGATAGTCAGATTTGTCATCGTCTTGGTGACATTTTTTGTTATCAAACCTTGATTCGCAATAACGCTTTTTGATCCATTCGTCACCAAATTTTACATTTTAAAATCGTGCACTTTCAAAAGGGATTATTTAAAGTAACCTTTTTAATGGAATTATGTGTCTGACCGTGTGGTCAAAATCAAACAATATTGTGGTCAAAATGACCACAGTATCCGTTAAAATCTACCCTACTATGGGTAAATTTTGACCACTTTCTCGCTCGGAGGCATTGCGTTCAATATATTGGTTATTGTAATCAGTCCTTTTTCGAATGTGTAAACGGTCCATAGTATTTACTGTTGGGTACTGAGAGGTGTACCAGAGCAAGTCAATAAGCAATAAAACTCTCTAAACACATGAGTGAATCACAACACAAAATTCATATCACATCGTCTTTAACCAATGGCAGTGACACGGTATAAAAAAAACTCCAGGAATGTAAAGTTGTAAACCTATCTGAAAACTGCCCGCACTTGTAACAAGTAGAGCATGTTACGTGTATCATATTGTTTCTGTATGCTGTGAAAGTGTCATTTGATAACTATAAACTAACTTGCTCAATTCTACAGATTAGATTTCCATTTTTTTTTTTCGAGACAGCACGAATGAAATTGTAAATCTGGAACTATTTGCTGATATTTCCGTCTTATTGTACAACATGATTGTGTTGTTGATTTAGACACTGGCGTACATGTAATGAGCAGAGGGCCAAAATCATTGGGGTGTGTGGTGTGGGTGGGGGGGGGGGGGGGTGCGGGAAACGAACTTACCCAGCCCAAATATCAATATAACCCTCTGGTACCAATGATCACATTCAATGGGGGTTCAGTACCCCCCCCCACCCCCAATCTGACGTCAGTGATATTTTTAGTGAACATGAAATTTCAACGCCATAATCAGTGAATAAAATGAAGGAAAGCAAAAATAGATTTTAGTGGATTTATATCCGGAAGGAGATGGGAAATGAAATAACATGTGGCAATAGAAATTCTGGTTAAAGTATGTCTCGTTGCGGTTATCGGCCTATTATAGTTATTGAAGCAAAAGAATAACGTGTAGCGAAAGAAACTGTAGCGTGAACATGAATTATAAGGCCTATAAATCTATATAGGGTGTAGCTTGCATTTCTGTATATGCTGTGGGCATAAACCATCTATGGCTCAATTAAAACATTAAATAAGCATTTTATTCATTTTTATTTTAAAAGCAAGTCTGTCTCATCCTTGTTTCCAAAAGAAAACTACTCTTCAAAAGAGCCAAGCATAATAACTCAGGAATAACAAGGAATAACTAGGTCGCGTAATCTATACATTGTATATTAATAGATATGACGCAATGAAATAAGCTGAAATCAAGAACAACTATATTTTTTGTAGATCCAC
>JZLH01S0027384.1:26368-43550 GCA_001188425.1 Eucidaris tribuloides | reverse complement strand
AGAAACACCTATAGGGGGAAGAACTTATCAATTCAAACAGTGCATACATTACCACGGTGTGGCTAACACACGTCGCGTGGCATGCATTGGTCACACATGGTCAGCTCCCTGCAGTGCACGTGCAATCTGATTGGTTGGCAACAACTCAAATATTTTCTTAACTTATGCCTGTTAGTTGCTGGCGCCTTCTCCCTATATGATTAATGTTATTTTACTGAAACATAGAATAATGGCTTTCATATACTTATTTGGGTGTGCGTGTGTGTTTTGTGTGTACATAGCTTTATGTTTATCTGATCCTTAAATGCACGATGATTGTTCCACATCTTCTGAAGATAAAGATTTACGTCACATATGGTGCTGTGGCGAGAAGGCGTGTACCTGATAATCTAGAGGTCTCGAGTTCCAGTCCAACACCCGCCCGGCATTAATGCCCTTCAGCAAGACATTTTATCTGGACTATTTTATTTTATATTTCATAATAGACTATTATTATCATCTAACAATAGCAAATCAAAGATCTGTAGTGATTCACCTCAAAACAAGACAGAGATCAGTAACTCTTCTTCTTCTTCTTCTTCTTCTTCTTCTTCTTCTTCTTCTTCTTCTTCTTCTTCTCCTTCTTCTTCTTCTTTCTCTTCTCCTTCTTCTTTATTTCTTGATTTTCTTAAATCATTGAGCGTGGTTGTGTGATAATACATACAATCGTGAGGAACATAATGTAATCAACAGCCATTGAAATATCATATCATTATCATTTTAACAAGATTTGCGTTCAGACTATGTGAATTTCATTTATCTGTGGTTAACCTTCACAAAAACCTTTTACCAAAACCAATCAAGACTTAATTTTTATCTCTAATTTTACGTTGGCTCTATTTGAAATCTAAAATCCAACTCAAAACAACCATATGAAATAGTTTACATGGCATTTCGAAGTATGATATAATTCTGGTAACAAAATATTTAGAGGCACCTTTAAAAGGTATCTTTCTGAAGAGATTTTTAGCGTGACAGATATCTATAATGTAATGTAATGTTCAAGGTAACATTTATTTCCTCCCTTTGCATTATTTTCACTGTTGTTATCCATTTATACCAAGACTTAATCAATATCGGCTCAAATTATTATACAGTCTAAGTGCCTGATTTATTTCACCAAAAAAAGGGGGGTTAATGCGTGCATTCTTTATACTCCTTATTCTAACGGATAATAATCTTCTTGGACCAAATTGTCAATGAATTAAGTCAAATTTCCAATTACATAAATTCTGAACATGTGAAATTACCTTTATCTCATCTATAAAATCTGACAGTTTGAATTAGGATTCTGATATTTTTAAAGTTATAACAAGACACAAAGGACTCATTCATTCTATTTATACCTTAATATATCCACAAGTAATGCCATGTTTTTGCTGAAATCTCTATAAACAGCTAATCGGTTGTATTTCCGTTGTGATGTTACAATGCTATAGAAGTTATTCTCGTTTCGTAATCACGTGATAAAATTGCATTTGCTAAAATCTACCTAAACAGCTAATCACTTTCATTTCCGTTCTAATGTCGTACACGTGATGTTATAGAAGCTTTTCTCGTCTCCTAATTACCTGAAACCATTGCTTTGGATAAAACCTACATTAATAGCTAATCGGTTTCATTTCCGCCGTAATGTTGTAATGTTGTATAATAAACACTTACGTATTGACCAGACTGAGTTAAAATGTTAATGTGGCCCCAAACAATGTCATTATTCTGGCAGTAGATATAATATTGAAATTATATAAATGATTTTTGGAAAAACATTTGAGTATTAGACATTTCCGCAGTAATTTATGCCGATGGAATAATAATAATAATAAAAAAGACCGCGCGGTAAGCACGATACATTACACTTCACACATCTTTCTGGTACTTCTTGTTCTAATTCTTCTACTTGAATGTTCATCATGTGTAGTTCATTTGTTTGTTCATATTTTATATTGCCCAAATCGTACTCCTATATCATCTGCGGGTATACCTGATTATGATTTAAACGTGACTGTCAGTAGATACAGCCTGATAAAAAGATCAATTACAAAGACACTACCATGACCATAATGTTCTTCAAATATTCGCAGCACCATACTAGTAACTCGACAAAGTAAAAAGTTCCTCCCGTTGTTTATACATTATCTTAAGGGGTTTTATTTTTTTTATGGGGGGGGGGGTATTATCGCCTTATATGTGCATTACCAGTAAACAGTTAACACTAGCTTTTGTGCATACGCATGAGCACCGATGTATAAGGTTGGATATTCTTTGTCTAAAATAATTGTACAAACACAATATGTTTATACTTGAACATTCGATGGGAGGGTAGAGTGAGAAAACATTGGAAATTCTACATTTGAAATGGACATGGCTTTCATACTGAGACAGCCATAAACCATATTTAACTAACGGGCAATGCAGGGTCACGTAATGTAACTCCCTGCATCCACAGAGTACTGTGTTCCGCTTTCACACCCAATAATCATCAAATCACGTTCACTAGTGGAAGTGGAACATAAGTAAATTATCAGGGGTCAAATTTGAGTATGTCCATTTCACCCAAATGTCTATATTCCTCATGTGATTTAACTGTTTGGGGATTTTTTTCAAAGGATCTCTGGCTAATTAGAGGAGTTTCGATGTATTCCATAGCGCCTATGGTCCGAAAAACCGGGATTCTTTCATCTAAACTTTGATTACCCATCAGGTCTAAACGTACTATATATGATTTGTAAAATACTAGTATGGAAGGATAATTCAAAGGCAACATTTCTCAAGAAAGCTCTTTTATTTTCAAATCACGTTTCCTTGGAGCGGGAACAATAAATAGTTTATTCAGTTTTTGTTTTTCAATCAATAATTAATGTAATTCCGGTCAATTAGACACCTACGCCTATTCTACCAATTAGGGACCGTCGATCCATGTTTTGGATTCGGGGCGCTTTGCGCGCCAAATTGAAATATAGAATTTTAAACATATCCTTGCATTGCATATTATGAGTTTTTCAAGTTCTCAAAATTATTGGGGGAGGGGTCGATATGTTTGCCACCCCAATATTTCGTTGGCTTGGCGATTACCCCCCCCCCCGCCAACCCAGGATCGACGCCCCTGCTACCGTTTGTGATCACTAATAGGCCTATAGATTAATAATCAAAAGTCATGCTTTCTTAAAAAAAAAAAAAAAAAAGGACTGAGTCCATATTCAACTCGTGTCTACTGGAAGGGGATATCAAAATAGAAATTGATTTTTAATTTCACTTTGTTTATCAGAAAATGAATCTTATTCACGTCTATCTGACATAGGGGTGCAAGTTAAGAGTATTATGAGGGCCTGCAATCCTCTTGACTGTTCGTCAATCGAAATTTTCACCAACACAAATGGTCTTGATGGAGTATTTGAGCACGGCGCTAGCCGAAATTCAGGTTAAGGGAGGCCCATATGTACACTTTGGAACTCTTCTATTAAAAGTTTGCCCGTAGGCTCACTATCACACACACGAGTCCAAAATCTCGTAAACTCTAAGTGGTCCCAATAATCCTTTACATCACACCGGCTAGGCAATATTTCACATGTCACGAAGAAAAGGGATGATCAAATCTTTCGATATGCACACAGTGTGTGTCAAGTCACGAACTCCTGTAAAAACCCCCGTACAGGATCAAATTAACAAATCTTGAAGGTAGTTTACGGGAGAATTGATCATCCATTCCATCAAGGTTTAACTTGTTTCAATGGCAAAGAGTGGGAATTAAAAGCCCCGCTCACGACTGACAAAAATAACTTATTATAAAAGAGTCATTCATTATTGAGTATAAGATCATGATGCCTTTCAGTTAGAATGATCTTTCTCTTTTTACGTGATGCTCTCAATTCGGTCACGAGGAAGTGTTTCACTGCTCATTGACAACGGGAAACCTTTTAAAGGTACGTACATGTTTTTAATAAATCTAAGTGATTTGCTGGATTTTTTAATTTTAACCTTGTTATTACAATCACAAAAAGGATATCAATATCACAGGATAACAGTGGTTTGCCAGCATTTGTGGTTTCAGTTAGAG
This sequence comes from Eucidaris tribuloides, assembly GCA_001188425.1. Lineage (NCBI taxonomy): Eukaryota > Metazoa > Echinodermata > Echinoidea > Cidaroida > Cidaridae > Eucidaris > Eucidaris tribuloides. The sequence goes on along the minus strand of JZLH01S0027384.1, from coordinate 39,457 downwards.
TAGAAATGGTAAAATATCTTAATTTCAGTAAGCTGTATATAGTCCAAGTTCTCTTTGTGTTCCCAATCACAATCCCAATCCAAATCCCAAATCAGAGTGAAGAGAAATGCGAGCAGCAGTTCGTCTAACTTTCGAGACTGATTAAAGATGAGGTTAAGTGAAGAAGAGTCTAAAACTTAGACTAATGGGATCTAGAAGTTATAGGCAAGTGGTACATGTACGACTCATCAGCATTACTGATCCGGATATGAATTTTACTGTTGCTCGCACTCCCAACATCTGAAAATTATGTTCACTCTTTTAAAACCTCCCACTGCGCGTGCCATTTGCTCCTATATAAAGTTAAAATATCATGGAAAAATATGTTTTCTTATCTTGGGCCATTTGGATATAGTCGGCATATTTCAGTTCTGTCTATTCCTGTATATCATCATTTTCCCTTTCACCTCCAGTAATAATCGCCCAAGTCTCTGAAACCTACGATTCCGAAGTACCACTAAGATAATCTTCTGGGAATGGGGCTGAACGAGTTTTTTTCAGTAGAAAAATCAGAGGAACAGCTAGATAATTGAAAATTTTGGGACATATAAGAATAAATATATCATTACAATAAAAATGTAGGATATTTCCAAAGAGCATTACAAAATTCTGAACTTTGAGAGTTTTACTATGATGAGCAATAATTGTTCGTTTGTTTTGTACACAAATATCCCTAAACGTATTCACTCATTTTTGTTTGCAGGGTTAGGTCTGAATATATTTAATTAACCCATGAAAACATGTGACAGAATGTTCCTGTGAACATACCGTAAGTGGAGTACAGAGACTAAGAATATACTTTGGGGGGAGAACATTTATAATTTGTGTGCAAAACAAATGAAGAGTTGCTTGCAAAGAACAATAGCGTGTTGCAGTATGTGGCGATTGTAAGAATGTTTAATAAGTAAAGACTTACTTCACATTTGCTGAATTTTCTCAAAACCTTCACTGTTTTTTCCTCGTGATTTCCTGCTTCTATTCAAAGCAAGCTGCTTTCAGCCTGAAATTTAAGAAAATACACATGCTCACACCCATATGTCACACCACGGGGGATTAGGTGATCGAAAATGGCAAGGGGTTTTAAAACATACGTCGTTTGTATATCAAATAACCGCGTCGTGTTTTGAGGCGGGGAGTGTACCGTATATACTCCCTCAGCAGGTGGACGGATTTACTCCTCGACATCTGTACCAGATTGCTGTTAACAAGCTGGTTTCTATTAACCCTTTCTCAACACACACACTCAGAATATCATATGCAACGTCTATGGAGTTTTGTTGTAATGTGACTGAGAGGAGAGAGTTTAAGGTAAATACACGTTAAATCCCGGTTTGTATACCTAGAGTATTGACATTTGGAATGCATGTCACATGTCAAACTTTGCTATCTGAGCAACATAGTAGTGTTTGAATGAACAAATAGACACACTAGAATACAAAAATTTTGGAAATTTATGCTGCCACTGACAAGATATGAATAAATAAACAATTAATACTCGGGCCGAGTACAAAACAGTCTAGATCTACACACAGTAAGTCGATGGGAGGAAATGGACAGGGGAATCCGGTCAACTTACGATTTTCACTTTTTTAAAACACTAAATAATCATTTTGAAATGCAATTTTTTTCTGGGCTTCATTTTTAGACCTTATCAACGACACTTGGAGCATCGAGGATTATGTAGCTCACATTTTTTTCCAACTGTGATCATTGTTAGCCTGTGGCTTTAATGTGGCAATGGAATACAATTCCATGGGACTTGTTATCAACGCTCATTTCTTCGTATTTAGTGGCATAATCTATTTTACTGAAACATATACAAGATTTACTAGAATAGTAGTAAGAAGGATCCAAGGTCATTTGTGGCAAAATAAGTTTCTGTCAAATATAATCATACCGAGCATTGTAGTGAAATGATTGTTATTCAAATATACTACTGTAAAGTGTATACACATTGTGATACACATTGAACATATTGTATGCCTGATAAATCTCTGTGTCCAACTACTAACTTAGTAGTTTATTTATCTATTCATCTATCTATCCATCCATCCATCTATCAACCAATCAATAATTTATTCATGTATTTATAATTGTATGCATGTATGTATGTATGTATGTATGTATCTATCTATCTATCTATCTATCTATGTATCTATTTATCTATCTATCTATCTATCTATCTATCTATCTATCTATCTATCTATCTATCTATATATCTATCTATCTGTTTATCGATCTATGTTGTCATACCAACAATTAAATCGAAGGATGATTGTTCAATATTAACTTGTCATTGAGACCAAGCCAAAACTTGCCTTGTGTGTGTGTTGTGTGTGTGTGTGTGTGTATGTGTGTGTGTGTGTGTGTGTGTGTATGTGTGTGTGTGTGTGTGTTGTGTGTGTGCGTGTGTGTGTATGTGTGTGTCTGTGTCTGTGTGTGTGTGTGTGTGTGTGTGTGGGTACGAGTGTGTGTGTATGTGTTTGTGTGTGTGTGTGGTGCATGTGTCTATTGTGTATGTGTGTGTGTGTGTATGTATCTAATATGTATGTATGTATGTATGTGTGTACACCTATGTGTGCGTGCGTGTAAACGAGGGCGCATTTGCGTGTAAAAAATACCATAATAATTCAAAAATAGTAATTGTGACATTATTCACACGTAACTAAAGCAGTGTAATCACATTTTGAATACATGATAATTCTTGTCAATTAGCAGGCGTGTTAAACCTAGGCATGAATGGATATTACGCCATTGTCTTTAGATTTGAACCTTAATAGTGCAGATCTTATCGGCAGCAGGTGGTGAATGGGTTGTCACAGCATTATCCACCACGCATGCACGAAACGTGTCGGAGCTTTTTAAATAATTCTGCGTAAGCTTACACGCAACTGACTCGTAATGGGAAACATGAATTCTTTGTAATGCGACAGACATTCTACATGCAGATGGTGCGCAGAAGGGAAACAACTAATACAAAATTTACGAGATCCGCACGTTTCTCATGTACCGGAACCAGACAGTGTTTGTATAAACTAAAGTCAACTTTGGCATCATGCATTTTAACATTATATCGCCATGAAGTGGAGCGGAAATTTCAGGTGACGAGTGGGAAAGGGGGGAGGGGGGAAATATCCTTGCGCGGGAAAAAAAACGTCCCGAGGATACATAATTATTTTCGTTGAAAAGTAGAAAGCGTGACTTTAAAATCCCTCTCAGCCCGCATCAATAAAGTTCAATAATGTATTTCAATCATATTTATGTTTTGAATAGGTTCGCAGATATAAACAAACAAAAAAAGGTAACAAAAAGTAATATTAAGAGGGACGACAACCCCCCCCCTCGATAAAATCGAGAGGTGGACACGTCCCCCAGCCCCCCCCCCATCACCATAAAATCTAAATCCTTCTGTCAAATATGTACATATAGCGATCCCTGACTGATTCTCTGTCTGTATCGGTAATCTGGTACTTGCAATATATGTATAATACTGTGTCGATACTTGTTGAACACCCTTTTTTGATCGCGGCATATTTTTATACTGCCCAAAGGCTCTGCAATGTCACCCCGAATATCACCGCATCGCTTAGCAGCTAGCGAGCGAATAAGGAAAGTCTAAAAATAACGCGCGAAACACTATGTTGTTCTAGTGGTATTACTATGCCTTTGGCGGCTTTTCTTTAACCGAATGTTCAATAGTTTTTATCATATCCAGGTCAGTTTGCGTAACAATTTTTTTCTTCGTTTCACTTTAATCTCGAATATCGATTCTTGCTCATAACCAAAGTAAATTCCCTTTTACGTGAGGAACTGCTATAATAATCAGGGACAGCGCTTTTCCCTGAAAGTTTTCACAGAGTTATTCATAGGCCTGGGTCTTTTTTAACGTTTTCACCTCGCCACGAGTTTTCATTCTGGTAAGATTTAACCCCGCCCTGGTGATAACGTAGGCAAGACCTAGACCCCCTTTAAAGTACTGTGAAGGACTAAGGTGTTAAATTTAACACCCGTGGCGTTGTACAAATATATATGGTTATTTACTTCACTAAAACACCAATCTTTAACACCAACGATGTTGAAAATCAGCAGTACGTCTGTTATCTGGGGCAATACTCTGTGTACGAGAGTAGGCTGAAAATTCATAAGAAGGAGTTTTGCTGCAGCAATGAAACTTGTCATGCGCTAAATTCAACCTTCTTTAAAAAAAACTGCACTGTTTCTTTTCAGATACCTTTTCTTATTTTTCTGTTACAAATGATATTACATTGAAAATTGAGGTTTTATCAGTGTTCATTTTGGGCAGATTTTTGATGGCAGAGACTTGCCCTTCCAGACAGGAGTCATCTTTCTGGGCTCTTTCCAGGCTCTTCTGAGATTTTTTTCCAGTGCCTCTGCCACATTTTATGCCAACAACTTACTGGAGTTGCATTCTCGACAGTGATAACTGCATTTTGGGTGGAAATTTTTTAAAATCAGTGACACATGCCTGTTCAGGCAAGTCTTTGCCATGAAAAATCTGCTTAAAACTGACCATTCTCAGAACCCTCAAGTGCCAATCTTAAATCATTTCTAACAGAAAAACATTAAATGATATCTGAAAAGAAACAATGCAGTTGGTATCAGAGAAAGTTGTATTTAATACATGACTAGTTTCAATGCTGTAGCACAACTCTTTATTAGTCAGGCTACGAACTTTTCAGCCTACCTTCGTATTATATTTAACATCCCATTTTGAAGTGAGGAATCTGAGAGCAGTAGAACTTGAGTAAAAATCAAACAACGCAATTTATCTAACACCGTGACTGAAGCATGAGATACAAACGTTAACAACTCCAATATATCAGGTGTATAGGTCCAAATTCGTCGTCAATTAAGTTGTAGAATAACACTAAGCCTTTAAATTGGTTATCAGTGACTTCTGGATTAATACATGTATAATATTCCATCTACAAATAGCATGCACTGTTTAACGTCACCCCATCGAAAACCAGACTAGAATGTCGGATTTACCGATTCCTTTGAAATGTTCCGACACCTTATTGGCAGCTGAAAAGGGTGTTCCTACACGGTTCCATAAAAGCAAGTTCTCTCCTACCTAATCACAATCAAAGAGTGCACCATCATTTTGTTTCCCCTCGAGGGTCGTGTGCTGTGGCGTGTAATAGGGGTTCACGGTAGATTTGTTTATGTTTATTTCCATTGTTACCCTTGAAACAGCATATATATTGAATTTTAACATATTTATGTAAATGTCATCGTTCGCACTAAATGGCTTCGTTGATGCAATGAATTGTGAATTTACGATCTGCCTTTTATTCTTAATTCCAGAAAAAGGTATGTATTAGCCAATTTACATTTAAATTGAAATTTTGGTCTGAAAATAATGTATTTTAGCAATCAAAATAACATACAATTTTGTTATCAAATTTGATAAACCAAGACATAATTGACTGGTACTTCACAATCCAAATTATGCGTCGAATGTGATTGATATTTTTATCCATATTACATCGAAGCAGGATGCAGCTTCGGAAAACACTTTTAGCATGTAGGGTTTTTATTCAACCGCAGTATGAAATAAAACGAACTTAATCAGTACGATACCAATTGAATATTTTAGCAATGACTGAATTTCAAATATAGAGAAACGCACAGAACTATTATACTGTATCTGGAAACTTGCAGACTACACAAAACTATATTTTCAATCAATTTGTGCTGAAAGCGTGTTATATTTCTTGATTAATGTACTTATTCTATATAATATCACAGATGTTGTGAAATGATAATACACAGACACCTATACATACACAAGCACGAGTAAAATAATACAAAAAGAACAACCATATACTCATGTAAGAAGAAGAGGGAGAGGAGGTGGTGGAGGAGCAGGAGGAGGAGGAAAACGAAGAAGAAGGAGAAGAAGAAGAAGAAGAAGAAGAAGAAGAAGAAGAAGAAGAAGAAGAAGAAGAAGAAGAAGAAGAAGAAGAAGAAGCTATTTTTTTCAATGTAAATATCAAAGGGGGATGTGTTCAGATTAATTTCGTATATTAATGCGTATACCAATCCCATCCCTATCCCCCACCTCAACCGCTCAACTTCCCCCCCCCCCCAAAAAAAATATGAATAATGTCAGTCCCTAAAAGATGTGGTCATAACATACTCATGGTGTTATATCAATATTACACCATATAGATTGTGGTAAGGAAAACAAATGACAGTATTTCATTCACTGCTTTAAATCAGTAATCATGCTACATCGTGGGATCCCTTTCCTCTCTATTATCACAATTGAAGTGACACTGATTACGAGCCAAAATAGACAAGCATATAACAGCATTTAATCAAAATAATGTTGTTTTCAGAATTTTTCATGGAGCGAAATTGAAAAACAATTTTGAAGAGTAGGTCTACAAATGTCATCTCACCAATCAGTATAGAATATGTAATCCTTAATTATTTATTACATCGTCTTTGTTTGTCACGCAATAAAGTGATCACGTAATCAAGTTCAATATAATTATTTCAAATAGTTTGACGTTTCCAGTATATTCTCTCAAGGGAAATTTATTAATTTATAAAGTCGTTTACCTTATCTGTATGAGTTTCAAATGACCAAACCAGGGCATAAAAGAATGGGCGTGCTGCACTAAATATCATTACCATAAAGAGAATGCAGGACGGAATGAAAAACGCTGTTAGTTGTGTTAGGATATCGAAACATTTTATTATTATTGTTATTATTATTATTATTAGCATTGTTATTAGCATTATTATTATTAGCATTATTATTATTGTTATCATCATCATCATCATCATTTATTTGGAATCACTCTGTACATCTACCCTTTTCGCATGCTAAATCTCGTTATAAAATTCCGAAGAGTGGAGAACTGTAGCTATAGCCTACATCGAAAACGAAACAATTGAAACAACATAAGATACAACCATGGATCCTACTATCATGATCCATAATACAACTGAACAATCACTAGGGATGCCTATAAGAATTTGTGGGGGTCTGGAAAAATTGGCCTGGATTCATGCCAGGGCATGAATTGAACTGGCGTTCCCGAGTCACCTAAATGCACAGTACTGTATTGAGAAAACAATTCTTGGTCGTCTCCATGCACCATCCATATTTCTTCTGGTCTCACCTTCATGTTATATCGGAAATCGATCAACGATATATTACATGTATGGTGATTGCGCACGAAATGAAATGTCACTTTATTATTCCATTGATTTAAAATGAAGCACATTTGATACGGATTCCCAAAATAAAACCGATAAAACGTCTACACGTCAAAAGACCACCACATCAGAAAGACATTTCGATTTTGGTTTGAGGCCAAAATAACCACCAATCACTTAGTAAGACTTACTGGAGGCTACGAAGAGTATAACATGGCATTAATTTGCAACAGTCAACTCAAGATCAGTCATCGGTTCATTGTGCGTGGAATTCAAGGGAGGGGAAAATCAATCGTTGCTGTGTGTTGGGTGCGATCACTTGTCTTTTGGTATTTCATCTTTAACAACATTGGAATCATCGTCACTAAAGGGAGAAGGAGCCATCAACTAACAGGCATAAGTTAAGAAAAAAATTGAGTTCTTACCAACCAATCAGATCGCACGCGCACAGGCCTGGATCTGACCATGCGTGACCGATGCATGCAACCGATGTGTGTTAGTTGCGCCGTGGCAATGTATGCACTGTTTGAATCGATAAGCTCCTCCCCCTATAGCTGTTTCTGCAAGTTTTATCCCGGGATAAAACTTGCAAAGACGTAAAATAAACACAAATTAAATAATTTATAGGGCCGTGCTGAGGATGAGGATCACACAGTACCCCTTATTTAGGACGTCTTTATCACCATGTACCATATTTCTCACAATACTCACAATGTCATTTTTTTTCTTAACTTATGCCTGTTAGTTGATGGCTCCTTCTCCCTCTAAGTTACATACACAGTGGATAAAGCACGGAGCAACTAAAGTCTAATTTTCCACCGACACGAACGTAGATTCAGTAAATCCAGAACGTTTTAATCTAGCTAACGTGGAACATTTGAGCAAATTTATTTAAGTCATTGGAGAGATAATTAAAAAAAAAAAAAATATGAAATAAATCAGCTATGCACCCTCTGAAGATGGGAATTTTGCTTATTAAGTCTATGATGTCATACTAATTTTTTTATTGACTTTAAATAGTACGATTTTATAAATTTTCATTTCCCTGCATGATTGGCAACAATGCAATTGAATTAGCATATCCCCGAAAAACAAGGTGGGAACATTTTATTTATATGAAAAATGAAAATTATGAAAAATACATGTATAAGGGTCAGCGGAGGGATGTTGCTGCGTGACAACCAAAATTGCCATCGACAGACAGCGATATATTTATAATTTAAATTTTGGGAACAAATTATATCTCTTCAATAGCTTAACTAAAAACGTTCTGGATTCACTGGGTCCATATCAATGTGTAGGGAAACTCTGACTTCACTGCAAATTACAGGGATTTGAAACTTGAAACTGAACGACTGTGGTTAGGGACCAATCGATTTGTAGATTTAGATTTCAATCTTAAAGATTTAAATTTCAAGCATTTGTGACTTATATATAAATCGTCAAGATTTAAATCTAAATCCAAAAATCGACTGGTCCCTAACCACAGCCAGTGAGGATTTATCGTAAATCATTGTAATTTATAGTGTAAGCAGAAAAACTGACATCCGCCCATCAACATACACATTATACATAAAATACATAAAATATGGTAACCATAACTTTGCTTATGTCATTTCAGTTTCTCTTTCAACCAGTTCTGATTCAGAGTGACAGTGTCCTGAGGATATTTTACTGAGGAGTTGAACCACTGTAAATTTTGACAAGGGATTTACTTAACGCAGCAATTATGTTGATAAGAAGTTTGCTGTTCATAGAAAGGAGAAATATAATTTTGTGTCGGGTGTGTACAGTAAAAGACTCCTTCACATAATCTGATATCAACTCCCGTGCCTTCCGTTTAATTCGTTATTTAGTGCGTCAGTCAGGTACTTTAGGAAATGTAATATTTGTATTATTAAAGTTATTATTATTAATTTTAACTAAAGATTATTTAAAACAAAACTGAAGAGAGCTATAAGACTGTCCGATTTGTTGAAAATAAGATGTCCCCCGATATCGCACAAAATCTGTATAGGCCTAAGTACACGTACGTATGTATGATGTACGATTTTGCAGTTCGCATCAGGAAAGATGGATAGATATATTAGCTAGATAAATAGATAGATGGTACATAGATAGATAGATAGATAGATAGATAGATAGATAGATAGATAGATAGATAGATAGATAGATAGATAATACTTAGATTGATTGATAGATGGATAGACAAATACTTAGATTGATTGATAGATGGATAGACAAATATATGATAGATAGTCTACATAAATAGACAGATATGTTGATTGATAGATATAAAGAGATGGATAGAAACTCAGACATATAGATAGATATATAGATAAATAGATAAATGAATTGATAAAGAAAGAAAGACAGACTAAATAAATTCATGTAAATTTATAATCGACACTCATTCATGATTGCCAGATTTCGTTTTGTGCGTAGGGTCGGGCTAAAACGTTAAAGTCAGTATCTTTCAACACTTCAGTCCTTCTATGCTGGAAGGTGAACTCTAATTCTTTCAAGCTGCTCAATATCATTGGTGCAGTTTGAAATCAATATTCCCAGCTTTGTCAACCTGCATACACCTATTAGCTCTCTCGCAAACCAAATCGTCCATTTACATACACACGTTCAATATTTGTATTTACATAGTGTCACAGTGCAGTATCATGACGAGTGTGATACTGTGCAAATAACCACACGGGATATTTTGTGAATACAATATTTTGGTCAAATCCATTAAATGGAATTGGCTGTATTTGTACCCAAGCCAGCTAATATTTTGTTTGGCAAGGGGGGGGGGGGCAATTAAACGATATTTTGCATACGTCACCCTGTTTTAGTACAGTGACTTTTGCCCTGCATTTGACCGACTGTAAACCTGTATTATTTTCCTGTTTTTACTACACAGACAGAATACACAAGGAGGTGGAACTGATTGTTTACTAACTTGGCACTTAACCTTCTCATGTTCAAAGCTAATGCACATTGCATTGACATATTTACCAAGCAGCACATTTATCTGTAACTTCTTCTACTTTTTTTAGATGCATGTTCACTTGTCGTTAGCTGGGGCTGCATGGGCGTCGATCCTGTGGGACGGGGTGTCCTCCCCCCCCCCTCGATTTTTTTCTGGGGGATCGTCCCCTATCAAATTGTCTAAAAGCTTAATATTGTTTTTTTTTTTGTTAGCAATTTTGATAGATTTTGTATCTGCGAACGTATTCACATGGTAAATGTAATGGAAATAAATTAATCAAACTTTAGTAAGTGGGGGGGGGAGTAGGTTTTTAAATTCATATTTCCACTTTTTAACCATACATCCTCGGGGTGTTTTTTTTTCCCGCGCAAGGATGTGATTATTTTGCCTTCGGGGTTATCATCCCCCATTCGTTACATGAAGTCACCGCTCCTGTGGAGCATAGATATGGCCAAGGGGAGTCATAAGAAGCCATAACTGTCCCGTTGATCAAAAAAAGATATAACAAAATGTTTACAAATTATAACAAAACCAATTAAATAAATGAAAATAAAAATAAAAGAGAAGGTGAAAGTTTGGTCAACAAGTGTCACCTACCACGACCACACGTTCTGAAGATGACACCTTTGAAGTTTTCACATGAACATTTCTATATTATTGTGTGTCATTTGAGTAAATAGTTTTTGTGCCCCTCCCCCACCCCACCGCCGTTGAAATATTCTGGATACCCCGCTGTATGGCAAGAACACTTTCATTCAATTGCAAGGCGAAGTGATATTAGTTTATGTACCCTTAACTCTTTCCAGATCGCACATAACAAAATTGGCATTTTACCTTATCAGAACAAACCATCTAGTGAAATTGACCACTTACATCATGGTTAGTTGTAAATCTATGAAAGAAAAGATGACCTACTGATTGAATGACCCAACTTCATCCAAATAAATAGATAAATAAATAAGTAAATAAGTTAAGAAAAATAAAAAAGTAAATAAGTCAATGAATAGATATATGAATAAATAAATCAATTAAAAATCATACACTCCTTCACCTCTTGTGAAAGTATTTCTTAAGTCGGTTTCTTTCATTGATCTACTGACCATGACATACGTAAAGTTCAACTGTTGTGATTTACACGAAATAGTTGCTCAAGTTATCACCCAGATTTTCAGATTCCTTCATTTTCCATTACGTGCAAAACATGTCACTGACAAGAATTTCCGTCATCAGAATTAAAGTATGGATGTGCCTGGGGAAATTTGTATATAACACAATACAATACTAACTCCAACTAATGGACGCATTTACATCACTTGGGGGAATATACATGCATCATATTTCAGTCATGGTTGATTATAAACTTGGCTCAAATTCAACTGATTTTGCGAGAACAACGTTCCTACCTTTTCACGATTAAATCAGACATTGTCATTGCTCTATACCCTATGCACAAGTCATCAATCAGTTCATCATAAATACCATTCAACATTTCCAAACCAACATGATAAACTTTAATGCTACTACAGTACTTTATAAAGTGACCCTGTTTCATCGTAAAGTAACAGTTTCAACTATCGCAGTGATATAGCCAGGATTTGATCGGGGCGGAATATGCCTAGGAGCGAAGCGACCTAGCCCGAACGAGCGGAGCGAGCAAGGGGTGAGGGTGTGGGAGGGGGTGTCCCCCCTCTCACGGTGAGAGCTTTTTGCATTTTGATGCTGTTAATCCTGCAATTTTGTGCCTTTTTGGGCATGTTTTATCGACTTAAAAACAGTCCTACTGATTAAGAGATAAGGTAGAATATTGCTGTAGATATTTCAACAGGTGCGAGCGTAGCGAGCGAGGGGGGACCCCTCTCCCACGGTGAGATAATTTTTTGCATTTTGATGCTGTTAATCGTGCTATTTTGGTGCATGTTTTTGGCATGTTTTATCGACTTAAAACAGTCCTGATTAAAATAAGGTAGTATATTGCTGTAGATATTTCAACAGAAAGAAAAAAATAAGAAAATCAAGAAATGAAGGGGGCGACTTCACATCATGTTTTTTATTCTATTTTTTTCGCCTACCAAATCTTAGGGGAGGGGGCGCCCCCATCGCTCCCCTCTGGCTACGCCACTGAACTATCGGTAATTAGACGGCAATGTTTAGTAATTTCCCTATAGCATCATGGCATAGATTCAACATTGGCTTTTCACATCTACTTGATTTGCCCACATATAAACCAAAATAAAGTCCCTGCATGTACATAACAATACATGGCACTTGTTAGTGTGTTTGTGACTGCACAAATTCAGGAAATATGACATCGGAGAGTGATGCTGTATCTCTCGAGGTTTGGACATATATGTGTTGCCCTCCTCCTAAATCTGAGTCATTTTCTCTTTTCCCTGCTTATACACATAATCCCTCTTAGCGACTCGTTTCAAATAGGCTATTTTCTCTATGGCTTGATCTGCATTTATCCAGGATTCCAATTCAAAATTCAGTCATCAGCATCTCAAAACAATGACAGGCTGCTATTAGTGATCTCTTTATAATAACCAGCAAATGTCCTCAAAACACGCATGGGGATGCAGTGGGTGCAATTAGCTTTTCTGGGGGCCACCAAAACCTCATGGGGTGTAATAACCTTTTTCATGTTTCATGTCACTGAAAACTCATAGGGAGGCAATTACCTCTTTTAGATCACTAAAAGCTCATGGGCGGGGGGGGGGGGGTGGCAATTAGCTTTTTCCAGATCATTTAAAACTCTTGGGGGCAATTAGCTCCTTCAAGTCACTGAAAACTCATAGAGGGGCGAATAAGCTCTACTGGATTACTGAAAACTACATGGGGGGGGGGGGGGTTGCAAGCCATAGCAGTTCCCCAAA